>CBVK0100099654.1:0-23767 GCA_900067695.1 Picea abies | reverse complement strand
TGTCGGGAACATATCATGACCATCAGATTTCCTAACTACAAATGCATACTAATGCATATTAAAGAAGTACACTAAGAAACACACTTTTACCTAACGACACATTAGACCAAGTAGATCTTAACTAAATCCTAAGTTTCTAAATATCCTAACACATACCTTGTTCTAAAGTTTGTTTTGTGAATGTCCTCATCCTTAATTCTGACTTGGTGATATCCCGATCTCAAATCAATCTTTGAAAAAACTGCAGCTCCGCTCAACTAGTCAAAGAGATCATCAGTCCTAGGAAATGGATACTTGTTATTGATGGTCATATTGTTCATCTGCCTATAGTCAATACATAGCCTCAATGTACCATCCTTCTTCTTTACAAACAGGGTTGGTGCTCCCCAAGGGGATATGCTCGGTCTGATATAACCTTTATCCAACATCTCCTTCAGGTGTATCTTCACCTCCACCAATTTCTATGTGCTCATTCTATAGGGTACTTTTGACGCTAGTGCTACTCCAGGAACAAGATCTATCGAAAAATCAAGAACCCTCTTGGGAGGTAGTCCAAGAACCTCCTTTGGAAATACATCCTTAAACTCCCACACCATAGGGTGATCTTTGGCATTCAAATCATTGCCTTTCGTTGAGTTAAGCACTTGTATCGCATACAAGGGGAACCCTTTCCAACTGAACTTCCTAAGCTACAATGTCGATATTTGTCTAACCAAAATTGACTTCTGAATGCCTTGCAAAATATTTGCATTGCCTTATTGCTCTTCACATTCCAAGGTTTTCTCGTAACAATTCAATATTTCCTTGTGCAAAGCTATCCAATCCATACTTAATAGTATATCATATGATCCCAAATGTAGGATGTTCAAGGATGCTCGAGTATGTAGTCCACTCATCTCAAATGGATAGGATTCTATCATCTCTGCCACTTTTCTCTTAGTTCATGTGGCTAGTTGGACCAACCATGCCTTTGCATGCTTCTTCCTCTTTAATGCACATGTTTCAACAATTTGGGGTGAAACATAACTAAGGTTAGATCCAAGGTCAATTAAAATATAAACAGGTTTCTTGGTGATTATACCTTTCAACTCCATTATTGAAGCTTGGTGGTCTGTTTGTTGATTCTCCACTGCTAGATATATCCTAGGCATGATTTTGGCCACATCATTAACAATAGTAGCTTCGTGTACGTGGTAAAATCTCTTAATGTCTTGCTTCCTATTACGACAATCCCTCAACGGGTGTGGTTTTCCACAACACCAACATTGCAAAGGCCCTTTCTTGGGTTCCTCTGCTCTTTCTCTCAACTGCTATGTTGGCTTATTTCCACTCTAAGATGGAAAGTTATGTTGATGCACACTCATGCTCGGTTGACCGAACTAAGCTCCTTTATTCAAATTCTTATACAAAAAAGATTTGAATCCTTTATTTTGGAATCCACTCTTATCCTTTCTCCCCAAATCCTTAGAAGCCTCTTGCTTATGTTTAGACTAGTCATAACAACACTTGGCCTTCCTTATGGTGTCCGCCAATGTCTTGGGCTTGTCAAACGCAATTTTTTCTTGGTACGACTATGGAAATCCACTGAGAAAACTGTGTACCCTTGCTTTCTCGTCCTTGAGGTAGTTCATACCTCAGCAACTCCAAAAATCTCTTACCATATGCATCCATGGTAAGTTGTCCCAACTTATGCTTATGGAATTCCTTGATTTTATCATCATAATCTTTCTTCGATAGATATTCCTTTCGGAAGTATTTCTCAAATTGCTTGCAAGTCAATCTGATTTCCTTCAATCCTTTGACTTCCTTGAGGTATTCCCACCAAATAGAGGCTCCATTGAAGATGACAATCTTATCTTTTGTGTTATCTGAGTACTTATGTACTCAAAAATACTTCTTTAAACCCAACAACCAAGCCTCGACTTCTTCTCCCTTCTTGATTTCTCCATCAAAGGTAGGAACCAAGCCTCGACTTCTTCTCCCTTCTTGATTTCTCCATCAAAGGTAGGTGGCTTAGCTTCCTTGTATTCCTCAGTCAGGGAAATCTGTGAATGTCTCTTCCTTTTCCTCTTACAGACACTTGATCTAGTATTACTATTGGACAAATCCTCGAAAGAAATAGTCTTGCTATAAGATGACTATGTGGAAATACTCCCACCAGATTTTCTTTTCTTGGCATTCCAATGCCTCTTCTTGGAAGAATTCTTTCCTATATCGTTGTGGGATAATCCATGCTTTTGGGAATCTGAAGGGGTTCTCAAACTCTCTAATTGTTGCAATTATACATTGTTATGACCTTCTTGCAGGTGCTTCTGAATCTCATACAAGCTCTACAATAAGATTGTGTTCAACTCTACCTTCTCATATTGAGCCCTCATGAACATCTTGTTGTTTGCCTTCAAACTTCTGACAGTAGCTATCAAATATGGAGGGGTTTCTCTAGCCTTTCGACCGTCAGATTCCTCATCTCGGAAGTGTGATGTGTCCTCCATGCTATGTTGCACCATTCACTTCCACTATCGAAGTGTGATGTGTCCTCCATGCTATGTTGCACCATTCACTTCCACTATCATATGTGTTGAAACAACAAAACATTGTTAGCTATTACATAACAAGTAGCATCATAGCATGCATTCTTGGAAAAATAACAAGTGTTCTTAAATAATCCTAAGCGGCCTTGGCGACCCATACAAGCCTAGAGTTTGAACTTTGCTCTGATACCACTTTGTAGCACACCCGATCCCCTAATCGTTACTTAGGTTGGTGGGATGACGACTTTCATTTTCTTTCCTCAAGACATGCAATCGGATTGCATCAGTTGTTTGAGTGAAGACTTCTCTTATCACAATTCATATTGTATTAACTCNNGAGTGAAGACTTCTCTTATCACAATTCATATTGTATTAACTCTTACTAAATTCTCAGAGAAGCCCCTTTCTAGAGTTTACCAGGGTGACTAGGTTTCTAATGCCCCCAATCAGATAGTCAAGATTATTCCTCGCCATTATATCAATTATCTGTGGGCATTCGGGCTCATCCCTATCAGAATTCTCAATTCATCTAGGTTAACATCCTCTTCGACAATATCAGTCTAAAAGATCATCCTAAGGGATCCAATGGTTCTCGGACTTTGGATTCAACGGCTATGATTTCATCGGCGCCCCCCACTTACTCGACAATTACTCTCCACTCAAATGCCCACTCTACTTGCTAACGAATACGACCCACAGGTTCTACGACTGAGATTAAATTTCACCCACACATCGATTAATGGTCCACCTTCGATCTCAGAGTCCCTCCCATCAAAGTGTATCTACTATGGTACTATGAACCACTCTGACGACACACATTTTGATAGATCGAATGGTCCATGTTCATTTCATCTTACGAGTACCGTGCACTTTGGAGGTTACAACCATTCACCAAATAAGGTTCCTGAACCCTCCTCCTCGAAGAGATTCCCACAAGGTTCCAACGATTGAGATCTCATTGGGCATCTCTTGCCAGATCAATGATTTTTGTTGACTCAAAGCTCTCCCCATTGGAGTCCCAGTACAACCTTGTACTATACCTTTCCGATGACCGCGCCCTCCAACCAACGATCAAGATATTTCAACTAGGAATATCCAACGACTACAGATCCTTCTGGCCTAAAACATTGGTTCTCTTCAATGGATCAATCTGATTCAGAACTTAACCAATTCAAGGTCCCTCCTCTATTATTTTCCAATGTTATACTAGACCTTCAAGAGCTAGGGGGTCCTAGTGTAAACCAACCAAGGCATTCTATTAGAAACTTGGAAGAAGAATTTTCATGTCTTGCAAACTTTCCATCTAAGATAGGTGAGTCTTTCATGGCTTAAGGTTCTTCAACTTACACATGGCTTCCCAGACATCAGGGCACTCATTTCACTATCCAAATTAAGTATGTGTCCATATCATGTAAACTTTCCTCTCAAGAGAAAGGTATTTCATGGAAATGAAGCTCTTGGATTCTACGCAGAGACCCTCCCCAATCACTAAGACATCTCCTCTGATAGTTTCAGGATGAATATTTTCTTCATATCATGCAAGATTTCCATTCAAGGACTTGTAGTTCTCACAGGATTACACCCTACTCTCAAACAACTCTCATGGTTTCATAAGTCTAACAAGTTAGTCAATGGAAACAAACACAATTCCTTCATTGTACTTAGGAGTTCATTCATTCCTTACATACATTCATATTTCCCATTTAAACCATGAAATAACATATTTACATCAAACACATTAAGTTAAAAACACTTATTTGTTCAGTGAATGCCAACAACCAACTGACTTCAAGAGAGGATGGATTTCCTCCCAACCTTAAGCTATGTTGTAGAGTACCTTCCTACAATATGTCACCCCCATGCCAAGCCATGATATTGCAAGGGGAACGATTCAACTGGTTCTCAGACTTAAATTGATCAAGGGATGTTACTCTCCTTCCTCCATTAGCAACAACAGAAGTTCCCCTCTTCTTAGTTAACTCATGACCTCCACAGATTTATCAGAAACCCTCCCCACTAGCTTTCTTATGCACAAGGAGTCTTGTCTCTATTATATAGTCCCTCGGCGACTTCCCTTACCAATGTCAGTTTCTTTCCAAATTGTACCAAGTTGCATTCCTATGTTGCTCCAGTTCGGATCCAGGTCTTCTCTGTTCCTGGGTGATCAAAATTATTTTGGACAAGATTTATGTTTTCCTCGAGAACAACTTTCCAAGTTCTTCTATTCTTCAGATCTGTGTAAGTGAAAACCTTTGTTCATCACACCTTATTTTTGTGAGTCGGTTGCTCACTCTCTCTTTCTCAGATTATTCTCTCAGTCTGACTCAATTCACATTCTCCTAATTACTGTTTTGATTCGTTCTCCTTTGTGCATTTGTGTGTCTCTCTTCGTGTATCATCCTCTTCTTTGTACGCCCTTTTGTGATGTTTTTCCACCTTTGGCCTCTTCTTCCACCCAATCCTTGGGATTCCCATGACCTCTGTCAAACGCAACTTCCAGTTAGGGATCCAAATTTTGAAGGGGAAATCCAAAGGATGTACTTCTATTAAGTTTTGAGTTGACCCTTGCCTCTTCAAGGGATCGGGTCTATCAAAAGTTATAACAGCTTCAACGACCAGTCCTACTCACCATAACTCGTCACATGGATCCATATGGGTTCAAGTACGTTGGCATGTGTGTATTTATGTTTTGTGAGTATATGATTGTTTGCTAAGAAATATTTATCTTTTCTTCACTAAAACACCTCAGCTCCACCACATCGACCCACTTCATCAATTTCCCACCTGTGATATCATGGCTAGTACTAAAGGATTTTCCTCCTGAGTTAGTTGTCTGATGTTTTTCATTAATAAAACACTATTACATGTTTCATAGTTACATTATATTAATTCTTAGCATAATTATAGTTTTGGGGGAAAACAGGGTGTTACACAAATGGTATGTTCACGAAATCACTTCTCAATTGAGAAAATAAAAGAAGCAAGTGACTTAATTACAGGAGCAACTAAAATCTCATGAATTTGTCTTGGTCAAAGAAAATCATTGCCAGGTAAATTAGTTTATGGAATAAAATAAATATTTGTTGCTACAATTGATGAACTTAAAGTTGAAGAAAATGTTATTATAACAAAACATGATAAGCATTTAGCTATTCTTCATGAGGAAAATAAAGGAATCTCCACAAAGCATGAAGAGAAAATCAATGCTCTGGTGACCCAGATCAATGAATTAAAGGTAAAAAAAGAGAATACATAAATTATCACGAAAAAATCCACTAGTATAAGTGACAAACGCACTAGCTTTCAAGAATTATTTTATGTTAAACTAAATGAAATTAAGCTACAAATGAACAATTGTTGAAGTTTACTGAAAATCTAAAGTGAAATCTAAGAAGTAGAAGGTTTCTCAAAAGTCTTTCGGGAAAGTAAAAACATGGGAAGAAAAGGATGAAAGTATGCCTAAAGGTTTTTCCAAAATGACTAATGAAAAGAAAATCCAAATGTGAGCTTCACTAGATGCGTGGTACACCAATTGTGATTTCTCATAGGACTTGATTAAAGAAAATAGTAAGAAATGATTAGATCTCTAGGATTCAACTCTAGATATAATTGAATACCATGACATGCCTCATGTTCAATCTCTTTGCCAAGTAGTTCCATTATCCAATTGTCTTACAAATGTTAAATAGAAAAAGAACTCGTGTGCATATGGTATCATGTGGCTTGTGGCTCAAATTATGGAATGTGGAAGTAGTCAAAGAATTTATCTCCAAACCTACAAAGTGTTCAAGATAGATTGACTCTTTTCTCTCAAAGTTGAAGACAGACTCCAGAGCATAAATATATTGCCAAGAAACTTTATCAATGCACGTTAAATGAGGATATTCCTCATCCACCTCTAATCTCACCAATGGTAGAAAAATTTACTCTATTTTTATAGATTTATTTTCCGCCTAATCAATAGGTCATTATCACCTAAAGATCACCTAATCACTCGGTCATTATCCCCTAGAAACCCCTCATTTTAACCCTTAAAACCTACCACTTTTTCCATGGGTTTTCAGTTGAATTTCTTCTTTATCACTCCCTTCCTTCATTAAAAGAGTGACTAAAAGGGATGGTCACACCCTATGGCTTGACAAGGAGTGGCCGATCACTCTTTCTATGTGTCTAGGAAGTGACTCGGTCTAGAAACTCCCATTTTTGGATTTGGTTTCAATGGATGATACTTCCCACTGATTTCTCAAGGTTTAGCCTCGAGAAGGATTCCATTATGAGCTCAATAATATTATACTAATAACTATATGGCCTTATCCCTAAATCCCTATAAGAACCAAGTCATTTCCCATGTAAAATAAGGAGGAAAGAGCTAGTAAACTTATGCTACTACTTTGGATACCAAATTTGGGCAAGGAACTTGGAAAGACATTGTTGCATCAACTTCTCCATTTGTAAGTTGTAATGTTGTTTTAGTAATTAATAGAAGGTTTATTGGGCGTTTCCCTCTATTCAATGGTCTATTTGATTACATATGTTCATTTTCATAAACTTAATAGAGTTATGTGTTATAATCTATTAGTAGATTTGTCATTGATTTGTATGCTTCTACTTTGATCTTGGGAAGGATCTTGTTTTATTGTGTGCAGAATGTTGTCTCTCGGAGTGGAAATAATCTTCACACAAGAAATCAATAGGGAGTATGCAGGGACAACCTTCGGAAATTAGGTATGCTCCCTCATTATAAATATTCCTAATTGTTTTTTTCCTATATATCAGATCTTGAAACTTCCATAGATTACATCTTTATCTATGTCTTAGGTATAGGTCTCACCAATGGTAGAAAATTTGACTCTAGGGAAATCCATTATCAAAGAGAGAGAGAGAGACTAGAATCAACAAAGAATCTATAGCCAATGAAGGATTTCTTCTTGAAATATAGATATTTGAACTAAGTTGCCACCTGTGAGGATCAATTGAAAGAAAAGACGAAACTGCCATAAATTTTAGAATCTAAATGTTATTTAATGTAAATTGGTATGAGAAGCTCAAGATTGGAAATTGAAGACTCAAACTTGTTACTTTTATCAGTTTGAATTCACATTTGAAGACCCGGTCTTTTGGAAAATATTTATTTGAGTAAAGTGATGATTGTATGATTCCACTTTTGTTAAATCTTGCAAATTCCTCTATTCATGTTTCATGTGAACTTTTTCCATAATTCTATTTATTTTTCAATTGATTGCATACAAGATATGAGAATACATTATTTTTATCAAGATTACTTTTTATATTGCTAACAATTGATGTATTCAAATTTACAATTAAATAAGCTTTATGAACTTTTTCTAAAAAGCTTCTTACTCATGATTTTGTTTCATATATGATGCTCATGTTAAAGTTTAACTAGTAGTGAAAAGAAAAGGTATCCTTGTTATGATGAATGGGCTATTCTTTTATTACACTATGGATGGTTTTATGATATTCTGAATCTAAATTATGAAATTGTTTTTCATTTCTCCGAGTCAAGAAATATAAGATCTTATTTTATTACAATCAGATGCAGATATAATTGTTGTGATATTCTTTAAGTCATATCAATTATTTGTGCTTAATAATTTTCGAGAATAATGAAAATTTTATATTTTTAGAAATTAATAATTTATATTTGCATCTTTAAGTTTAAGTATTTCTCTAAGCTGAGATAGGATAGATAGGTTAATTAGTTTTCATTTATGAAAAATTAGATTAAAACACATACATTGCAGATCTTAAATGATTAAGTCTCCTATCAAGAGAAACTATATTTAGTGGAAAACCGAGCCCGCATATCGGTTGGAAGCTACCATCCCAAACAAGAATGAGACTAATTGGGGTTTGTGATTAGATAGTTATACCCTATTGAAGGAAGGAATTTTTTCGCCTATGAACAAGATGATAATTGTGGAACTACTAGGTAAATAAAAGGAACTAGTATTGTATTAATAATATAAGAGGATCAATAATGACAACATCATATTCTTGTTGTGTCAAAGATATTAGGCTATAGTTATTATCTACTAGAAACCTAATCATAGTAGTTTTTTTGAGGTGTCATTTAGCTATATATTGAAGCCAATTCAATGTAATTATTGGAGCTGGTGAATTCAATTGATGTTGTTTAATATTTTATTGTATCAAGGCCATTCCCTAGTTGAGGACACTACCATCCAGTGGAGAAGAAGGTTTCCATATAGGTTGAAGGATGCAATCATTCAGTGAAGGAGTCTACCATCTAGGTGAAGAATGCTCCAGTTAAAGGACACCTTGATGTGGTAAAGAATACTATTTCACATAAACTTATTGAAATTTTCTTAGCATTAATGTGAGGTATTTTATCAATTCGAACATATGTTAGAAACCCACATATATGTTGATATCAAGTTATATGTACCCAAAGAGAATGGATCTTATGTAAACCTAGAAGAAACCTATCAAGCGTTGAGGTCTTTTTACGTTCTTGGCATTGTTGAGTTGATTGGGATTTTGTAGATGCCATATGGAAAATTCTATAAAGCACTTGAGATTTTATGGCCCTTATATATTTTCCAACATACTCCTTTGCTCTACACACTTGAAGGCTACAATATGTGTTCATATTGTTACTAAAAATTACCTAATTGTAATATCTCTTTTTCTTTTAGATAATGTTGATCTAAATTCACTGCTACAATAATTTGATCTTTCAGATCATTCAAGTACATGCTAATGGTTGCAACATGCACTTGATGACCTCTCATGTTGAGTGCATCAACCACTTGATTTTCCTTTCCTTTAATATGCTTAATTTTAAAGTCATATTCACTCAGAAATTCCATCCATCTAGTTTGTTTGGAATTTAATGTTGGTTTTCCAAGCAAACGCTTCATACCACAATGGTTTGTCCTTAGCTCGAATTTATTACCCATAAGGTAATGCTACCACAATGGTTTGTCCTTAGCTCGAATTTATTACCCATAAGGTAATGCTTCCACATTTTTAATGCATGTACAATTGTTGCTAGCTTCAAGTCATGTGTAGCATAATTCCTATCATACTCTTTTAATTTTCTAGATTCATAGCATACCAAATGATCTTTTTGACTAAGGACCCCATCGAGCCCTTCCTTGCATGCATCAATGCACACAATACAAGCTTCATTTGGATCTACAATCTTCAATATTGGTGCTCTTGTCAATATTTCCTTCAAATATTGAAAGCTTTCTCCAAACTTGGAATTCCATTCAAACATCACTCCCTTCTTTTGCAAAGAAGTGATTAGACTTGCAATCCTTTAGAAATCACTCCCTTCTTTTGCAAAGAAGTGATTAGACTTGCAATCCTTTAGAATCATTTTATGAATCTTCAGTAATAACCGAAAAGTCACAAGAATGATCTAACCTCTATCACATTATTTGGGATTGGCCATCCTTGAATGGCCTCTATATTTTTAGGATCCACTGCTATCCCATCTACTGAAATGATATGCCCCAGGTAGTGAATCTTCTCTTGATAAAAGATACACATACTTAAATTAGAATACAATTTATGCTCTCTTAAAACTTGCAACGTCATTCTTAAATTCTGGTCATGTTCCTCTTCTAACTTAGAGTATACAAGTATATCATCTAGGAACACAATCAAAAACTTTTCCAAGTACTCCCTGGACACTCCATTCATCAGGAACATAAAAATTGCTAGGGCATTTAATAGTCCAAATGGCACTACTGTGAATTCATAATTCCCATATCTTGTCTTAAATGTATAACCTGATCTTAGGTCAATCTTGGAAAATATTCTTGCACCTTTCAACTAATCAAACAAATCATCAATTCTTGATAATGAATATTTGTTATTTATTGTGACCTTATTCAATTTCCTAAAATCAATACACAATCTTAAGGTTCCATCTTTTTTCTTCACAAAAAGAATTGGGGCTCCCCAAGGTGACACACTTGGGTGTATATACCTCTTCTTTAACAACTCTTCAAGTTGCATTTGTAACTCTTTCAATTCTGGCGTGCCCATTCTACAAGGTGTCTTGGACACTGGGGCAGCTCCTGGCACCAAATCAATAGAGAAACCAATGTATCTCTTTGGTGGAAATCCTAGAATTTCTCTAAAAACATCTTCAACATCTCTCAAGACTGGATGTTATTCAATGCTTTCCACTTTATCTTTGGCTGCCTCTTCCATATGGGCTGCAAAAATCTGACATCCCTTCCTGAAAATATTCTTCAACTGTATAGTTGAAATTGTTGGAGAAATTTCTATTTTCGGCACACTATTTCAGTGGGAGCAACACTAGTTCAGTGGGAGTTAACTTACTAGTTTTATTTTAAACTTTCTAATCTAAGGCCATCACTATTATGCATGCATTCCTATTATAGGATGTCATTGCCTATATGAGTGAATATCATATTATGCATGCATTCCTATTATAGGATGTCATTGCCTATATGAGTGAATATCACTCAATCATTGATTAAATCATAATATACATTGATTCTCATTATTCATTGTGTATCTCTCTTCCTTTTTCTTGATAAGATTTTTTTGTGTATGATTTAGCTAAGTCTCCTATGCAGGTTTCCATGAAACATTGACATGGTATCAAAGTCGAGCTGCTTGGAGCAACCTAGACAAGCCATAGAAGAGCAAAAGAGGATTTGAGAAAACCTAGTTTCTTCCATTGTCGCATCCTATCCCCATTGAAAGGTGCGATGATTAGAATCATTTCAGCCTATCCCTATCGAAGGGTGCGATGGTCGCACTTAGACTTAAGAAATTTTCTTTTTCCAGACATCTTCGCAGCCTATACAAAGCCAAGGTGCGACGTCGTCACACTATGTTCTTCATCCGGGGCACGACGATTCAATTTTTCACAATCGTCACACTGTGTCCTTCACTAGGGTGTGACGATTCATCATCGTCACACTTTATCCTTCTCTAGGGTGCGACGATTCGGCAACCCTCCAAAAATTGGGTTTCTGCAGTAAAATAGCCATATCTCAAAATCCGTGATCTAGGTCAGGCTGAAATTTTGACCAGAGACATATAACAGAGGGATTCTTATGCTCACCAAAAATATCCAAAACCCACATCACATTTTAGGAGATATAGTGGTTTTACCATATCTACAACTACCATAGAACCATCAATCATACCTCAGAATCCACGATATGGGTTTTCAGGATCTTTTCAGTATCGATAGCAGGGATGCAGACGATGCAACTTCTTCAATCAAGTCTAGTGATAATACTCATGTCGTACAACTATTTTGAATGGAATCTGAAGGTTTCATTCTTACTCAAAATAAAATGACTGTATAATTTGATGATGGCGACAGAAATAGAACCTACATCAATGCTTGAGAAGACCAGATGGGAGAACCGTAAGGATGAGGCCACAGGACTACTTCTTGAGTTAATCTCCACTAATTTATGGTTTCATGTTGCTGCATGAAAGACTCAAAATGAGATATGGACCACCTTGGAAGGACTCTTTGGAAAGAAGGATGAGATTTGAGGTCATATGCTTCAGGTAGAGTTGAATACCTTAGACTCTAAAAGTTTTGATAATATACAAGATTTTTTTACTAAATTTAAATCCTTGATTTTGAGCTTGGGTGAATGTGGTATTGATAATTCTACACAAGAGAAATAACTTATTCTAACAATCTTGGCCAAGCTAGGACTAGAATATGGTGTATATGTCTCCAATTTCCATTCTGGCAGATGTATTTTTGGAACATATTGGGAAATTCATACGATGGTCCAATTCATTGAGTCTATCACAGACGAGAATAAAAAACTCATATAGATGGGCCTCATCAAGGATCCCAAAGAACATGCAATAACTATGCATGATGGAAAAGGATCATCCAAACAGAATGTGAAGGAGAAACAAAATGAGAAGGAGGGATATTCCAAACCCTTTAACGATTCTTCAAGTTCCAAAGCTAAACCCCTATTAAATCTGCCCATTATCAATAGGTGTACGCCTTTCGACGTAATTACAGGTAAATTAAATTTGGTAATTAATTAATTATTACTTGAGTATTCACCCAATAAAAACGTTGCACAAAATACATTTTTGTTATATATCTTTTGAGTCTATGTAATAAAAGCACACCACACCTCAGAGACACAAGGTCTTTATTCACTCAACTTCATTTCATATGGTGGAATGGCACTCTAATAAATAAAGGAATATTAATTTAACATAGTACTGGCTCATCTGGTCATTGGACTAGTCTTCAAATCAACATACATGAAGATGAATCGACAACCTTACTTGGACACTTGGAGCATATACACTCAAGTCATGCAACAGAAATTATGATAGACAGCTCATAATATTTAAACAATGATACAACCTTGTTTTGCTAAATATACAAGCAACAACTATAAATTATAAATTTCAACCAATTATGCATGAATATAAATGGAATTTCCAAGCAACAACTATAAATTATAAATTTCAACCAATTATGCATGAATATAAATGGAATTTCCTTTATGAATATATATATATATATATAATACATGGAAGGAAATTTCGTTTATATTCATGCATAATTGGTTGAAATTTATAATTTATAGTTGTTGCTTGTTTTATATATATATATATATATATGCAAGGAAATTCCATTTATATTCATGCATAATTGGTTGAAATTTATAATTTATATAATTGGTTGAAATTTATAATTTATAGTTGTTGCTTGTATATTTAGCAAAGCAAGGTTGTATCATTGTTTAAATATTATGAGTTGTCTATCATAATTTCTTGTTGCATGACTTGAGTTTATACTATAGTTGCTTCAAGTGTCTAAGTAAGGGTGTCGATTCATCTTCCTATATGTTGATTTGAAGAGTAGTTCAATGTCCAGATGAGTCAGTACTATGTTATACACACACACACACGTAGGCGATATTTTTTCCAATTGCTTGCCTCTAAGAGGTGGCCGCGACTAGGGTTTACCCTAGCCGCAGACCTTTTCTTTCCTCCATGCTCGCCATCCCTTCATGCCTGTTCGCCACCCCATCAGATCGCCTTTTCCGCACTATGTCTTTTGGTGTATGGTTTCAGTCACGCTTGGCTTTTGTCGAAAGCTCTGGTTGTGTTTTTCGCCCCCATGTCTCCACTAGTGTTTTTTGTTTGGCCTCTTTTGGACTTCGATGGCTTCTTTAGACATGGATGCACTGGATTTGGTGGATGTTATGTTGGTGTGTGATATATGATGGTTTCTTTGCTCTGGTTGTGTTTTTCGCCCCCATGTCTCCACTAGTGTTTTTTGTTCGGCCTCTTTTGGACTTCGATGGCTTCTTTAGACATGGATGCACTGGATTTGGTGGATGTTATGTTGGTGTGTGATATATGATGGTTTCTTTGAGTTTCTGTCCATGTTTTTAGTTGGCGGTAAGGTTTTTTGGGGAGGGGACGGGGCATTTCGTGGTGTCTAGCACCCTCTCTTTTTTGGCAATGTTGTGTTCAGTTTTTTGGTTGTTTTGAGGCACCATTGCATGTTTGTCGATGCTTTCCTTCTGAGGTGATATCTCTTCTCTGCAGTATCTTTCTTTCTCCTTCTGCTTTTCCCTTTTTCGGAGTTGGTTCATTCAGGGTTTGATGTATACTCAAGGCCTCGTTTTCTCTGGTGCTAAAGAGGTGGTGTCGTGTTTCAGTTTCTTAGCGCTGGTTTTTTCTGGGGTTTTGTCCCTCCCCTTTGGAAGGATGCATGCCGCTCTGACCTAGTCCATCTGGCTTTTGGGGCTTTTTCAGGGTTCTGGATCGATGCTTGCATGCGACAAGTTTAGGGTTTCACTTCTTGGGTTTGTTCTTGCGGATTCACAATGGGAATCCTTTATGGTCTCTCCTTATGCTTTGCAGGGCTTTTTATGCCTATTGTTGTGCACTTTTGAGTGTATGGTATTGGACTATCTTGGCTTCCTCAAGATTGAATGGCTTGATGATTGAGGTGAGCTAGACTAAATGCATGACTCCTCATGCATTTTTCAGAATGTAAATTTTGTCTTTATGAATAAAATTTACACTTTTTTTCCTTGGAAAAAAAAAGAAAAAGAAATATATATATATATATATATATATATACACTAATTTGGTCTCATTGGATGTTCATCATTATTACTAGGTTGATCCTACTTTGTATAAATGATTTCTAGGAAGACTTTTGTACTTGGACCATACCCAACTAAACCTCTCCGTTGCAATTAGTTTAGTCTCTCACTTCATATAAGATCCTCATGAGAGTCATTGGAAGGCAACAAAGTGTATTGTTTGCTAAATTTGGGTACTTATCAATTTGACATCAAGTATACTAAAGGGTCTTCTCTTCCTGAGTGAGATTTATAGACTTAGATTAGATAAGTGATGTTGATAATCAAAATTCTATTTCTGGTAACACTTTCAACCTTTGTTCGAGCCCTATCACTTGGTCCAACAAAAATCAACATGCTACAACTCTTTCTTTAATAGAGATAGAGTACCAAGGCAATGTTAATGTTCGTCAAGATTTGTTTTTTTTTTATTCAACAATTGTTCACAAATTTTTGTTTTCCCCAAGATCAACCTAAAACTCATTGGTGCAATAGCTGAAGTGCCATCCATATTTCACACAATCTAGTTGAGTAGCAATGCACCAAACACATTGAGGTCTATATGCACTACATATGACAACTCCTTCATTATCAAGTTCTTGACTTACAATTTTGTCATTCAAAAGATTAGTTCACAGATATTTTCACCAAGCCACTCACTAAAGCCAAGTTCATTCAACTTTGATCCTTGAGAGGAGTGAAGGAAGTTGTCTTTATAGGGGGATAGCATATAAATCCTCCTTCCTTCCCCTCAACTCCAAGTCAATCCTACAAGGAAGGCCTATAATTTCAAATTTACCTTGCCTACCAAGTGCAAATTTGATGACAGGCATTTGTTTTTCATGCATGTCATTTTACATTTTATGCAAATTTATAAGTGTCGATAATTAGAGCAGATCGATTGCGGTTTTTTTTTAAGATTTGAGTCAATTAAGAGAAGGTCAAAACCAAGGGCAAAGTTCTGATTTTTGGGAAAGTATGATTTCCTTCCGTTTTTTGTCGGATTTAGTCAAAAAACATGCTCAAAGTTCAAACTAGAAGCAATTTGAAACTGGGAAGGTTCGAACACTGAATAAATGTGGTCACTGTGTTTTGAGTACATTGACTGTATTAGTAGAATGAGATTGAAAGCTCGTAGCCTCCTATGAACTTCAGAGTCGACGTAAAGAACAATTTCATAACAACACTCCCAAATCGTGAGTTTGTTTTCGAGCTGATGATAGATCGATCAACTCAAATACATTATACATTAGGTCGTCTAATTCAGGGTTGAACTAGAGTTCTAAACTAGAATCATTTCAAACTAGTGTCCAGACTAGTGAATTACAAAAGTTTGGGTCGTGAACTAGTAAAAATTGTCAAAGTATTTGAGGGTCGGAACAATGACATAAGTGCCAGGGCATATAGTGAGTTTTTGGGGTAAATTTGAGTAAAGAGGAAGACGAAACCTAAGTGTGAAGCCTACATGGAAATAGGAAAGAAATATTTGATCTATGTTTAGTGAGACAGAGGAACTAAGCTTCAATATTTTGCTAGAAGGTTAGATCAATCTAAAGATCAAGTTGCTCGATGATAAGGAGGAAGATCATGGGATTTGGTCATGGCAACAAACCTGGTCTATTGCAGCAATGGAGCCAACCACACTTGCCAACGATTTACCACAATATATGTTGTGCCCAAAAATGTTTATCTTAGCGCCCCTCAAATCCACATAAACCTCAGTGACTCCCACTGGATACAAGAAGCACAGAGAAAGCACTGATATCTCCCCCGGTAGCAAAAAGCAAGCATCGGTCCGAATCGTCGATATCTCCCTCAACAACAGAGAGCAAGCACCGGTCTGAATTGACAATATCTCCCTCAACCACCACCGGATACAAGCAGGCTGCAGCAGATAACACTCAACAATGAGCATTGAATAATGAACAGGATTATGGCGTTGCCCATCAACCCTCAAGGTTCGACGTGATCTGACATTTATTAGTTTATATATTTTCTGGTGATGTGACAGTGTGGCAACAAGGATTCATTTATGGCATTTACTTCTATACAACTACTTCCCTGCAGGCTGTGTATAACCCAGCCTCCAAGTCCCAGGCCCTAGCCCTCTATTATATGTCAGTAACCGTAATACCTATAGTGCACATGTGACATACCCATTAGAGTTTTTGACGGATACTCAATGAAGTTACACATCAATTTGACAGGTGGATAATTTTAATGCAAGTCAGTAATGACGTGTGATTTTTATAACAACATGTCAAATACAGAATACAGGTTGCACGACAAAATACAAGTTGTAGACCATCAAATTCTAAACCTGCTACAAGGAGATGTCGATGCATAATTATATATGCACATCTAATTGATAAATTATACATAATAAATAGCTTTGTAATTATCAAAATAAAACATTAAGATTATAAATATAATATTGACATTACTTCATTTAACTTATTTGATTTATCTATGCATTGATGATTTATCTATGCATTGATGGATCCAAGTTCAAGTAAGTTTTACTTGAAACATCTCTCTATTAAGCATGGCTAGTTGAGTTGTCACTTTATAGTATATATCTTGTATTATTTATAAATTTATTAGTTTGCTATTATCCCGTAATCATATACAAGGTCATATTCATAAGTCATTTTTAATCAGAATACCACATAAACCCCATATGGAAATCACATAAATAAAGTGATTATATTCTAATCATTTTAATATATAATACGAACTTAAAAAGTTGCTGGTTCATTTTCAATATTGTGTCTCTCTATTAAGAGGATGATAACTCTTCATATACGCATGATCTCCTGTCTTTTAAAGGGGTTTTCCTGCTTGAATAACCAGCTTGTACAGCTCCTAACAACATGGAAAATGCCTGCGTTCTTAGTTGTTTCATTCTTCTATGTTTGAGTAGCCAAATGTTTTTCACCATAGGCTTGGTGACCGATGCTTAAAATTTCATGTCAGCAGGTAACTTTGTTACCAGCATCCAGCATAAGCTGAGCCTCGTACGGCAATGGCACAACCGTTCAGGGTTATCAAGAGCAAGAAGGCATTTTTTGCTAAGTTAACAGCTCAATTTCAGGCAGTAAAATATACCTCTGGTGTTCTCAGAAAGGAAGGCACTGCCAATGTCACTGCTTCTGCCGAGGACGTGAGAAAATTATGTAAACAGGGGCGATTGAAAGAGGCATTGGAGGTTCTGCGTATCATAGATAATGAGCCTATAGACCCCGTTATATATGCTCGCTTCATACAACTGTGCATTGAGAAGAAAGCCTTCTCAGAGGCCAAAGTAGCCCATACACACATGAAGGATAGGGGATGTGTACCAGACAAGGTTTTGGGTAATATACTTGTGAACATGTATGCCAAGTGCGGGAGTCTGGTAGATGCTCGCAGGGTTTTCGATGAAATGCCTGACAGAGATGTGCGGACATGGACTGCCATGATTGCAGCTTACTCCAGGCATGGGCCTTTTGAGGAGGCATTGGCTTTCTTTTACCAGATGCAAAACAAAAGAGTCCAACCCAATCAGTTCACTTTTGCTAGTGTTCTGCCAGCGTGCGCCAAAATGGCAGCTCTGCCACATGGTATTGAGGTACATAAATGTATAATTAGAAATGGGTTTCAGTCGGATGTCTTTGTGCAAAGTGGTCTCGTAGATATGTATGCCAAGTGTGGATGTATAGACAAGGCACACAATGTGTTTGGCAAAATGCATCAACGAGATGTGGTTTGCTGGAATTCAATGATTGCAGGATACGCTCAGAATGGGCATGTTGATAAGGCTCTTGGTCTCTTTCAGCAAATGCCTGTGCCAGATGTAGTATCATGGAATGCAATGATTACAGCATATGCCCTAAATGGACAAATTGAAGCAGCTCTTGGGTTTTTTCAACAAATGCCTGAGCCTGATGCGGTTTCTTGGAATGCCATGATTACGGCTTATGCTCAGAATGGGAACTGTGAGGAGGCCTTTAAGTTCTTTCAAAAAATGCCTGCACGAAATGTAGTTTCTTGGACGGCAATGATTGCAGGATATGCGCAGAATGGGCAGAGTCTGGAAGCCCTTGAACTTTTTCGTCAAATGAAAATTTCAGGTTTGAAGCCAGAGCCCAAAGCCTATGCAAGTGTTCTCCCAGCATGTGCCAACTTGGCAGCTCTTGAACAGGTTAAGGAGATACACGAAGAGATAATTAGGAATGGTTTTCAGTTCAATGACATTGTGGCAAATGCCCTTGTAGATACATATGCAAAATGTGGGATGATAGACAAGGCGCGGGATTTGTTTGACAAAATGCATCAACATGACTTGGTTTCCTGGAATACTATGATCGGAGGATATGCCATGCAAGGTTATAGCAAGGAAGCCCTTAAACTTTTTGAACAAATGCAACACTGTGGCATGAAACCCGACGATGTCACCTTACTTGGTATTTTATCTGCGTGCTGCCACTCAGGACTAGTGAATGAGGGCCAAAGATACTTCAATAGCATGAGTGAATATTATCACCTCATGCCTTCAATGGAGCATTATGTCTGCATTGTTGACCTTCTTGGCCGAGCTGGTAGGCTTGAAGAAGCGCAAGCTTTCATCAACAAAATGCCAATCGAACCCAGTGCGAGTGTGTGGCAATGTTTGCTTGCTGCCTGTAGAGTACACAACACTTTAGAGCTAGGACAGCATGCAGCAAAACACCTTTTTAAACTGGACCCTGAAAATTCCGCGCCTTATGTATTGCTGTCTGCTATGTATGCTGCAGCTGGTAGATGGGATGATGCTGCAAATGTGCGGAGACTGATGAAAGGAAAGAACATAAAAAAGACGCCTGGATACAGTTGGATTGAGGTCAATAAACAGGTTCATACATTCCTTGCAGGAGACAGGTCACACCCACAAATGGAGAAAATACATTCAATGTTGGAGAGACTCTCTAGGCAGATGAAGACTGCAGGATATGTGCCTGATACAAGGCTTGTGCTGCATGATGTTGAAGAAGAGCAGAAAGAACAACTTCTCTCTCACCATAGTGAAAAGCTGGCAATTGCATTTGGACTAATAAGCACATACCCTGGTACAACTATTCGAGTTATCAAGAACCTTCGAGTCTGTGTTGATTGCCACTCTGCCATCAAGTTCATCTCCAAGATTGTTGCACGAGAAATCGTTTTGCGGGATTCTAATCGTTACCATCATTTCAAAGATGGAAGATGTTCTTGCGGAGATTATTGGTGATGCTTAGCATAACAAGTGATATACATAAACTCGAAAAATCCACAGCATACATGGTCGGCCTTGTCCTGATAGCTCGGGCAATGTACTGTTTGTGGCTAGATATTCACAGATCCGGTCCAATCTTTTAACGTGTATTGGAAGAATTCATATGCCATAGTCACAGCTCAAACAAAAGAAATGTAATGGGTTTATCAAATGGAAACCCCTGGCAGTATGTTGCATTGAAAGCAAGAGCTTATAAATGCCAGAAAATTGTGACCTGCTTGTATGGTGTTATTCCGGACATTTCTCCTATTGTATATTGATTGGATTTGGCTGCTTGACAGACAATGGCGGAATTGACTATTGATTGTTTGAGAATCAATCATAGCTTGGAGATTATGTTATTTTTGCATTTCATAACTGATTCTCCCCTGACCTTGAATACATACTGTCTAGTTTCAGGGTGAGGTGTTGGTAATGTGTTCTGCCTAAGCTCGGTTGAATAATCCAATAAAGGATTCAGTTATAAGTATGGAGGATATTAGTGGCAAATGTTTTGCTTTTCACTCATTCTTGTTTTATATGGTGGATATTTATTGTTTCTAAGGCAAGCAGGTCCTAGTAAAGGATCAGTAATAGAGAGACTTGGTAATTCCGAAGCTGATGACCTTCAAGCTCTTTCATCGAGAGATGGAAGAAAGTGAAGGATGGAATGATTAATGCCAACACCAATGAGATATAATAATCTGATTGTTGCAAATGACTCAATCTCGAAATACGTTGGTGCAGCATAACCTTACATTCGTTGAACTCCTATAACCCATGAGAGATCCTTATATCTATAAGTTTTTCTTGGAGAATGCCATGCATGACAAGTGTAGATTTTTCCCAAGTTAGACCAAGAAATTGTCTTGATAACTCTAGTTAACCTCATCACAACTAGAAAAGGCAAGCTTTGAGCTTTTCCAAGATTTAAGTGTGCATGGAAGCATCTACAATGCGTAATTTATTGTGTTTATGACGTACAAGAATGTTGTGCGAGTATTGAAGGATTACCTGTGCACCCTTTGCGTCCTATGGAACAGATGTAACACGTAGCTATAATATGGTCAATTGCATGCTTTGACTTCGATTCTCCATGATAACTAAGGCAGTTTGCATGTTTCCGAGCTCATTGCCCTCATTGTGTTGGTAAATGATCATAAGTGATGTTTGTTGAATTTTCACTATGCTAGGCTCAAGCATGAGGTTTATTTTATTTTATCATTTACTTGAACCATAAACAAATGCAGCTACACCATTCACAATTACTGCAATAACCAAGATCACAAGAAGAAATATCATGCACAAGAACACAAGAAATATCCTGGGAAAACCCTTGCCAACAAGGGAGAAAAACCCAACAATCCTTTGCTATATTCTCAAGAGAAGATGCTCCAACCATGAAACCCTAATGCACACAAGAGGGTGCTCTACTACCTTGAAACTTGTGTCCAAGAGAGGTGTGCACTTCAGCCCTAGAAGATGTACTTGCTGAAATTTNNNAGGTGTGCACTTCAGCCCTAGAAGATGTACTTGCTGAAATTTCCAAATGACAAGTGACTTGTGTGTTTCCTCAATGGGGAAATCATCTTTATTTATACTAGACTGGACAAACCAAAAGTGGTGTCTATTGGCACAACAGGACCGACTTCAATAACTCATAAAATAATTAATTATTACAATAAACATTAATTATCTTTCACATATGATAGAGCCGACATGTACCCTTTACATCACAATTATGGTTACAGGTAAATCTTACTCTCAGACAATATACCAAGGGATCTCACACATCCACTAGTGCTCAGCCACTAGGGGGCACGTCCACCTGTGCTCAGCCACAGGAATGTCCTACTCAACAGATCTCTATCTCACTGAGTCTCACAGGAGTATCATTTGGAGTATCACATCATCTCAACTCTTTGCATATAGAAGAACAGTAAACCCATCACATGGGCTTCTTCACCCCTCATAAGGGTACACATTGTTTCATCTCAAACGATACACCCATCTCATGGGCATCTTCCCTTCTGGGGGGCACACAGCGTTTCATCTCCGTCTCAGAGAGAACGACACATCCATCTCATGGGCATCTTCCCTACATAGGGGCACACAATGTTCCATCTCCCCATCTCATGGGCATCTTCCCTACATAGGGGCACACAATGTTCCATCTCCGTCTCAGAGAGGAACTACACACCCATCTCATGGGCTCTCTCTCAGGCCGACTCACTCAGTCTGTGTCCTGGAGGATATCTCACGCAACTGTAATCATCAACACATTTCTCAGTGAAATTTTGCTAGAAAGAGTCCCATCCATCAATGTTACTAGCTAGAAGCGCCTTATACCATACTCGCGCATCACCCTCCAAGGTTTGCACGAACGTTTTCATAACTACATCCTTGTGCTCAACTTCCAAATCATCGACAAATTTCAGGAAAGCATTTAGATGATCTTCTACTGTAATGGCATTATTTCCCACGAACTTTGGTAGACAATCGCTATACTCCCCTATAGGCAAAGCATGAGGTTGTCCCTAAATGGGAGTTAGATCTAATGGTGCATATATAATCAAAGAAAAATGAACTACGGGACCAACCATGCTATGAGCAGGATTTGGAGTTGAACCAATGGGAGAAGAAGGGGTAGAAGAAATAGTTACCAAAGTCTATTAATTTATCGATGGTACACTTACCACGGTGCTGCTAGAAAGTGCTAGAAAGCAAGATAACAACCTGGGATGTAGATGCGGTGATGGAGCTTAGTGGAATCCTAGGTGTGACCATATGTTTGTTGCAGAACCAATGCTCTTGCTTGTTTAATGCCGAAAACAGAGTTTGAGATGGTTCAAACATCAGAGATTTTTGTGATTTATCCAGTATGGATTCAATCCCGTAAACAACAGAGTCGCCAGGTGAGTTTGAAATAAAACAAATGTAAAATATCACCAATGTTGTTGATATCTGCAGGGATTTGACAACGAATCCCCATCAATGGTGCCAATTTGTTAGCACTAATTTCTGCATTGTTGAAAGATGAAATAATTTTGAAAAATCTGCAAGGGAAACTGATGTAACGTTTAGGAAAATCTTCCCAATGTGTCACTAGCAACACTCCTCTTCGTTTGGGCTGGTGCTTGCCAACCTCAAGGGGGTTTCCCTAACTCTTGCATCCACTTCCTTCCATGTAGATCTGCACAACAAACACATGAAAACAACATGGAAAAGTTTCCTTTGGCCAGCGATCAAACTGCCAAAGGGTTTTGAGAAATGATTTAAAATATTAATGGTGGAATTTCCTTCAACGTTAGCCTTAATCAGTGAAATAAAAGAGAGAAGAAAGACACTTTTGGTGGTGGATTTGACACCAAAGAAAAGGCCTAAGAACTCCTAAAACATTGCACAAAAAACCATCATAATCAATGAAATAAAAGAGTGAAGAAAGACGCTTTTGATGGTGGATTTGTCACCACAGAAAAGGCCTCAGAACTCCTGAAACATTGCACAAAAAACCATCATAATACCATCAAACTTCGATATCCAATTAAGAGCATAACTAAGCTTTATTTTACATAAACCAAAAGGTTGATTGCGCCAAAGAGACAAATACAGAACTGGTTCAATGATGTTTCCTGCACAAGAATGTAGAAGCTAGAAGAGAGAACGTGAGAGAGTATGTTGTTGTTGAAGAAGATCCAACCTTGACACAATAGAGGACCTCTACTTATAATGATTTCTTCCCCCTATGCGCATTAGTGAGAAAGGAGGTCAAACCAAGCATGAAAGTGATGCGCATTGATGGGTTGATTTAAGTGAATTTTCTATCCAAC
>CBVK0100099653.1:0-22209 GCA_900067695.1 Picea abies | reverse complement strand
TAAAAATAATTATATTGGCCAAGAACTATGGAAAACTCAAAGACATGAATGTTTGATTTGATGGACCTTTGTATAAAAGGTCGATGAATGTAAATTATGTTATGAATATGTGTTGCATGACTGCTGGGAGAGGGATGTGCTAAAAGAGACCATGATGACTAATGAGAGGTAGTGGAAGGGACCTGGAATGGTTGTGTTAACTTCCACCGAGCCAGTACTGTACTGGTTTATACTTGCTCACAAACCAAAGCAGATCTCTGATCCTGGAATGGATTTCCCGTTAGATTGGTAGGTGGGGAGGCTCCTCAAGATTTAAATGAGGGGATGGGGGTGAACCGCCCATCCGTAACAACCCTCATACCTGAGCACGGACGACGAAATTTGCGCCACACACAATCTTGCAGACAAAAAATGAAAAGAAAGGAACTGTGTTTTGGAGAGGGAAGTCGCGCGATGGGGGATCACGAAAGAGACTAGAGAAACCATGGAAACGCAGGGAGTTCTGAATACCAGGAGAAGGACAGTAACCTTTGTCTTGGATTATTTTCCTGCATCAGGAGAAGGAGAGTAACCTTCGTTGTTGATTTTTGTTGAGCTGGAAGTAAGAGACTGAACCTCAAAGTATCGTGGTCTAGCTCGGGGGTGGCTAGTGGTAAATCCATTTGGAGTCACTAATCCTATGGTTGGGTGGAAATGAGAACCCCTCTCAGTAGTTGCATCATGCCTGGTAGATTTGATCATGGTTAAAATGATGAAAAAGACAAAAAAATGAAAGAGGACTGTAGTGGGTGTGTGACAAATTAGTATCAGAGCATGGTTAAAACACTTGGCCTACTTGGGCTAATGAACGAGTTGTGCAGAAACTCCATTTGAAGTACTCTTAAAAAGAGTAACCTTCTATCTTAACCCCTTTATCAAAAGTCAAAGTTAAGAATGAAAATTCCTATTGTGTGTATGCATTTGAAAAATATGAATTATGCGCTGGTTATAAATGAATGTAAATATTGACTAACAATAAGTGTTTTTCTTGCACAACAAGCAAACGATCAACCGTGGGAAACTGCAGACGCATAGAATGGTAACGCACCATGAAGTGGGGGATGGCTCCCACAACATAGACGAAGAGTCTGATGAAAAGAGAGCAGTAGAGACCCCTCCCGATCTAGCTAAGACTCTGAGAAGCCTCATGGTCAAAATACAGAGCTGCAAGGCTGCAACGAGAGGTTGATAAAAGAGCAAGAGAAGAAGACAGAAATTAATGCAGTCTTGTTGCAAAGTTTATCCGACATACAAAGACAATTGCAGCATGAACCTGACACCGGTCACGCAGACTGACGATAGACAAAGAAAATTCGAAGTCCACCTGAGATACATAAACATTTTTTTTTAAGTGGCCACACTGGGAAGAGCACCTCGAGAAAGGTCCACCCCAGAGATAAGGGACAAATGTCGGACGATTCCTTGGGAAAGGAAACTAGCGACTCGGAGGGATCTTCTAGCAGCAGAACTAGTTCTTATTCCTGAAGAAAATAGAAGAAGCTAAAGCATTCCAAAAGTCACAATCTTGAAGAATTCAAGAAGGCCAAACCACCCTCTTTCGATGGTGAAATAAAGAAAGGGGAGGAAGCAGAAGCCGGGCTGCTTGGACTAAAGAAGTATTTTAGAGTCCATGACTTCTTAGAAAACTTGAAGGCCCGAGTAGCCACTTTCAACTTGAATGGAAAGGCTTTCGTTTGGTGGGAAGACCTTAAGAATGTAAAAGAGATTCACAAAGAGGACCTATCTTGGGAATGGTTTGAGAAATACTTTAGAAAGAAGTATCTGTCGAAAAAGTATTTCGACAAGAAGACTAAAGAATTCTATGAACTCAAACTAGGGCAACTCACCATAGAGGAATATGTCAGCAGATTCCTCGAGTTGCTGAGGTACGTACCCTATATAAAAGCAGAAAAGGAAAAGGTGCAACAATTCATCAGTGGACTACCTAAGGACTATAATAATAGTATTGAGTTTGACGAGCCAAAGACCCTAGAAGACACTATCCGAAAGGCAAGATATTGTTATGAGCATCTAGGGTATCATACAAAACCTCGCAAAAACTGGAAGCAGAAGAATAGTTCGGGATTCCAGAAAAAGGAGTTTAATTCCCCAAGATTTAAAAACTATAAGAAGGACTCAAGGACAAGCTTCACCACCCGAAGTGTACACCAACAAAATTTCCCCTCCCAGAGAGGAAATAGACCTTCTAGATCTACCCCAGGAAAGATTGATAACCCAAAGAGAGAACCCTTGAAATGTTGGAGTTGTGGAGAAGAACATCTACTGAGGGATTGCCCGCACCGACAACAGAACAGTCAGAGAATTTACAACGTTCAAGAAGCTACCACCATCAATGACGTGGCTAGGAGTGTGCCACAAATTTATGCATCCTTGGATGATAAACAAGCTGACCACCAAGCTTCAGTGGTGGATATGGAAGGTATGATCACCAACCATCTAGTGTCTATTCTAATTGACCCTGGTTCAAATTTGAGTTATATAGCTCCTAAGGCTGTTGATAAGTGTAAATTACAACCACATATACACACCAAGCCATGGTTGGTACAGTTAGTGATTGGCACCAAAAGAAAGGTAGCGGAGGTCATACCAGCTTGCCAATTCACTATGGGTGAATTCCCAACCCAAGCAACCCTTAACATACTACCCCTAGGATCATATGACCTGTTGATTGGAATGGATTGGCTAGCCACATATAAAGCCAGACTGGACTGTTACCATAAAACTTTAGAATGTGTAGGTGAAGAAGGAAGAAGGATAACCCTTCGAGGGATCCAAAAACCTGTCTCGGTGAGACTAATATCAGCTCTTCAAATGAGAAAGTATTGCAGAAAGGGATGTCTACTTTATGCGATACAGGTGTTGGAATCAGTTGAAGATGACAAACCAAGCCTCGAAGACCACCCCACACTAAGAGAATATAGAGATGTATTTTCGAAAGAGGTACCGGGTCTACCTTCGAAAAGGGACATTGACTTCTCGATAGAACTTGCACTGGGGGTGGTGCTAGTGTGTAGGACACCCTACAGGATGAGCACACCCGAGATAGTTGAGCTTAAATTACAACTAAAAGAAATGATGGACAAAGTCTATATCCGGCCCAGTGTGTCTCCATGGGGAACACTAGTTCTATTTGTAAAGAAGAAATATGGTACCCTCCAACTTTGCATAGATTATAGACAACTCAATAAGGTAACCATAAAGAACAAGTACCCCTTACCTAGAATCGATGACCTGTTCGATCAATTGGGAGGTGCTTCCATCTTCTCAAAGATTGACTTGAGATATGGATACCATCAAGTCTAAATCAAGGGTGAAGACATCCACAAAACTGCCTTCAGGATGAGATATGGTCACTATGTGTTTGTGGTAGTACCATTTGGATTAACCAATGCCCCTGCCACTTTTATGTGCTTGATGAACAATGTGCTCAGCAAATTCCTAGACAAATTTGTACTAGTTTTTATTGACGATATATTAATTTACTCCAAGAATAGAGAGGAACATGAGGAACATCTTAGATTTGTTCTTCAAGTGCTAAGAGAACATTAGCTCTATGCCAAATTCAACAAGTGCGACTTCTTCCAGAAGCAGATACATTACTTGGGCCATGTCATATCCGAAGAAGGAGTAGCAGTAGACCCTGACAAGATCATGTCTATCATGGGATGGACTACCCCTAAGGACATTTCAGATATCAGATCCTTTATGGGCTTGGCAGGATACTATAGGATATTTATAAAAGGATTCTCCAAGATTGGTTGTCCAATCACTGCCCTCCAGAAGAATGGAGCTAAATTCGCGTGGACACAAGAATGTGAAGAAAGATTTCAATCCCTAAAACATCTACTGACCCATGCACCCGTGTTGAAGATCGCTGATCCCGAAAATGACTTCCTCGTGTGCATAGATGCCTACAAGGAAGGGCTCGGAGGAGTCCTTATGCAAGGAGGAAGTGTGGTCTGCTATGAATCCCAAAAATTGAATGAGCACAAAGTCAACTATGTGACCCATGACCTAGAACTGGCCGCCATAGTGCACGCCTTAAAAATGTGGAAGCATTACCTCATGGGAAGGAAATTTGTACTTATGATAGACCACTGTGGACTGTGATATCTATTTGACCAACCAAAACTTAATTCTAGACAAGCTAGGTGGATGACCCTTCTTAGTGAGTTTGATTTCAAAATCAAGCATATCAAGGGAAAGGAAAATAAGGTGGCCGATTCCCTTAGCAAAAGTATGAAAACAATTCATCTGGCAACGGTGAGCACATTTTTCTAGATCATGACCTCGTACCTGGAGCAAGAACCCACAGGGATAAAGTATGAAGGCTACCAGATGATAGATGAAGGTCTACTAACTTACAGAAATAGATTGTATATTCTAGATTGTGATGACTTGAAGAGGTTCATAATGTATGAACTACATAAAAGACCATATACTGGTCATCCAGGATACCAGAAGATGATCACAGCCACCAGGAAACAATTCTATTGGCCTGGATTGAAGAAAGACATAGTTGAGTACTTATCCAAATGCATAGAATGCCAACAGGTCAAAGAAAAACACTGGCACCCAATAGGATTTTTACAACCCCTGCCAATCCCGAGGTGGAAATGGGAAACCATCTCCATGGATTTCATCACTGGATTACCAACCTTGACCAAACAGAATGATGCCATCATGGTGGTGGTGGATAAATTGAGCAAGTCCACTCAAGTTGGCACCTCAATATTGTGGACCCTTTGAAGTTCTAGATAGAGTGGGACTTGTAGCCTATAGGCTAGCACTTCCTCTCACAGTAAAAGCACATAATGTTTTCCATGTTTCATTATTGAAGAGATATGTACATGATTCTAATCATATAATTGACTGGTCTGTGATCCAGGTGGAACCAGAGGGAGAATTCCTGCCAGAACTGCAATGCATACTAGACAGAAAGGAAACCCCACTTAGGAACTGAACCATTGCACAGGTCAAGGTGCAGTGGAAACATTTTGGCCCAGATGAGGCTACGTGAGAAATGGAAGATACCATGAAACATGCATATCTGATTTTGTTTACTTCTGTACATACACGTCATGTTGATAGATAGAACATCAAGGACGATGTTCCTTTAAGGGGGAGGGAATTGTAACACCCTGTTTCCCCCAGTCTATAAAAATAATTATATTGGCCAAGAACTATGGAAAACTCAAAGACATGAATGTTTGATTTGACGGACCTTTGTATAAAAGGTTGATGAATGTAAATTATGTTATGGATATGTGTTGCATGACTACTAGGAGAGGGATGTGCTAAAAGAGACCACGATTGAAAATGAGAGGTGGTGGAAGGGACTTGGAATGGTTTTGTTAACTTCCACCGAGCCAGTACTGTACTGGTTTATACTTGATCACAAACCAAAACAATTCTTTGATCCTGGAATGGATTTCTAGTCAGATTGGTAAGTGGGGAGGCTCATCAAGAGTTAAATGATGGGATGGGGGTGAACCGCCCATCTGTAACATCCCTTAGACCTGACCATGGACTGTGGAATTCTCACCACACGCAACCTTGCAAACAGAAATTGGCAAGAGAGGAAATGTGGCAGGGGAGAGGGCAGTGCATGCGACGAGGTATCGTGAAAGAGACTGGAGAAACTATGGAAACGCAGGGATTTATGAATACCAGGAGAAGGAGAGTAACCTTCATCTTGGATTATTTTCCTACATCATGAGAGGGAGAGTAACCTTCGTCCTTGATTTCTGTTGAGCTGGAAGTAGGAGACTGGACCTCAAAGCATCGTGGTCTAGATAGGGGGTGGCTAGTGGTAAATCTGTTTGAAGTTACTAAGCCTACGGTTGGGTGGAAATGAGCACGCCTCTCAGTAGTTGCATCACGCCTGGCATATTTGATAAGTGTTTTATACCTTGTATTTCGAACTGAATATCATGAATGCATGCCTGTGTTTATATGCCCATAAGAATTTCTGTGTAGAATGATTGCCTAGTGTTTTAAACTGGAAATAATGGATGCATGGGTATCCTTATATGTCATCATTCATTTCTATACAAATGGTTAAGTCTGGGGCTGGAAGCGTAGCTCTCTAAGGTCTCAGAGTCACAGGAATTTGAAGCTCCAAGAAGTTGAATTTTGTGATTCAAGATCAGAAAAGATAGCGAGAACAATTATAGAAAGAGAGAATACCCTATCATTCGGTTGATGAACGGTCGAAATCCTTTTGGGAATACCCCAAATCTTTCGAGACTGATGGATCTAGAGGAGGAGCATAGGCTTTCAAACCTTGACCCTTTCAGCCTTTGCATGTAGCGATGGGATCCCGGACCGTAGATCCAAGGATTTGATGGAGCCCTATTGACCGTTGATCTTAGCCTTTGTATAAGCAGGAGAGTAGCATTTCGCTGACTCACGACTTGGAGTGGTCAAGGGTAAGGCTACATGAACTCACAATTCATGAGATCGCAATGTGATCATGACCATTGGATCCAAGGCACGAGAGGACCGTTGGATTAGAACCTTCATGGGTTTTGCCTATCGGGGGTTTGGAACTTGAGAGAGTTTCTTTTTTATTGTAGAAGTTGTGAAGTGCCGAGCGTCGAGTGCTTGTGTAAACATGAAACCCATCCATAAGTGGGGACCACATGGTTGATAGGTGGCGTAATGAAAAGCACCTAGAGAAAGGTGGGAACGGGTGATGGGTGATGGACACATGTTGCTTGGGAAGGAGTCAACCCATTGTTGACTCATTGTATCTCAGGAACTCGCGAAGGAGGAGCATGGGGGCTCAACACTCCATCTCGTGAAGTCGTGAGATGTGAGTAGTGCTAGTATTTAGCCGAGGAAGCAAGTAATCGATGGTGGACATGTGTCACAATAGGAAAGAGTCAACCCACTATTGACTTATCGTGGCTCGAGGTTTCGCAGGAAGAAGAAGCTGCACCTTGCTCGCTAAGGCCACAAAACGCCGAGAGCTGAGGTTTCACCCGATGGGAGATGGCGACACAGCTTGTGAGCAGAGTATAGTGGCATTGACAAGTGTAATGTGTGCATCGTTTTTCCAGAGTCCACGCAACATTGACCTATCGCATCTCGGGGATTCGCGAAGGAGGAGCAGGAGAGATCAACACCTCAACTGGCGAGGTTGTGAGTGGTGCTATTGTTCGGCCTAGCCTATGGTTACATGTAGCAGGCACTAGTGAGGAGGTAGACATACCCATATAGCATCTCGGGTATCAGTGTTCGAAGAAAGGGGAGTCGAGAGTCTTGATTCCCGACTCCCGAAGTTGCGAAAGGTGCTTGCGCTAAGGCCAACTTGTGGTCATTTGGAGGAGGATAAGGAAAGAGAGGGTCTATGCTAGGCCCCATAGAAGTCTTGAGGATCCTGTTCCTCGAAGAAAAAGACAAAAAAATGAAAGAGGACTGTAGTGGGTGTGTGATATATCTTCTTGAAGGATTTGGATGAGTTGAGCCATCATGTCGTTTTCTATCCATTCTTGATAGAATTCATCAAGACATATTGGAATGGGACGATAAGGTAAAGAAGGATCCTTCCTCATCATATTTCCTTGATAAAGTGTCATGCATAATGTTTTCCTTACCTTTCTTATATATAATCTCATAATCATACCCAATAATCTTAGTGACCCACTTATACAGCTTTGGTGATGATAACCTTTGTTCTAGAAAATACTTCAAACTATGATGGTGGGTCTTGATCTCGAAATGCCTCTGAATGAGATATGGATGTCAAGTCTCAACTACATGAAGGATGACCATAATATCTTTCCCATAGGTGTGTTTTCCAAAATTCTAGTCACACAACTCCTTATTGGTGAATGCCAATGGATGCCCCTCTTGCATCACGACCATGTCAATATATTTGTCTGAGGCATCACATTCCAAGACAAAAGTCTTAGTGAAATAAAAAGTTTCTAATACTAGAGTAGTCCACATGACATCCTTTAAATGTGAAAAGGCCAACTGAGTTTCCTTGCTCCATACAAAGAAATTCATTTTTTAGGAGGGAAGTTGTAACACCCCAGGTTTTGAAACCCCATTTTAAATATTGTATTATTATGATGCTAAGAGGCCAGAGTGCCCAAACAATTATTAAAAGGCCATTGTACCCAAGACATGTAATGTTTTTATCATTATTAGTAATAAATACATCGTTGGTTGCTAGACAGACAAGGACTAGAGTTATAGGGGGCTATGATTCCACAAGAGAGGGGCTTGAGAGGCTAAATGTTTATTCCTATGTTAATTACCTTTTTTCCTAAAGGGGGGGGGATCGGTTATGTGAGCTTCTTGGGGAGGCCAGGAGGTTCTTGATTTCCCCATGAACATACTTAAACCCGCCCCTGGTCCGATTGTGGGGTTGGTCATTGGCTTGTCTGCTTTGTCACCTTCTATTACCTCATTCTTACCCTCACACACTCCCATGCATTTACCTCCTCCATCCATCCTCACCTGCGTATTGGTCTCAGGAAGGGGGACCGAACTACAACATAATTAGCCACAGGATAGTTGGTTGTAGTGGCTGCTAGTGTGATCCAGTAGTGCCTTGATGCCTGCATGTTTGAGATGAAGTGGCCTTTGTCCAACATGGCTCACAACTGCGAGTCCTGAGAGTTCCAGCATTGAGATTCTGGACTAGTTGAGATGGAGGCTCGAATAAGGAGAAGGACTTCCTGAGGGAGCACGTAAAAGAGAAAGGTGGAGGTCCGTTCTCTCGGGTGGTGCAAGCTGGGTAGAAGAGAGATGGGTACTTGGATTGCTGTGAGTACTGGGAAGGCCATGAGTGCTTGAGAGATGAATGGTTTGGGAAGCCAAGTTCACTCTGGAACCGTCCTTGTGGATTCATAGCCTTGGCTTGGGGGTGAAGCTGTTGTTGAGATTTGGAGCAATAGTGTCTACGGTTGGGTGGAACGTCCTTGGATTGTAGCCAATTGGTGTCATATTTCATAAAGATAAGTGCTCTCTGTTGTGATATTATTATCCGTGTATGAATGCTTTTCTGTTGCATATTTAATTATCGTAAATTGAATCTTTAGAACATGCATGTTTGCTGAATATTGTTGTGCATGTCCTTAATTCTCGTATCTTATTCATATTTATTAAACAAATAAGGTATTGGTAAGATAAATAAGTCCAAGGGTGGGCTTGCAGGTAGCATACCCCGACCTGTGGATGGCTGGGTATGTTACAGATTGGTATCAGAGCTCCTGGTTGAAACACCAGGCCGGTATGGGTCGGGTCTATTGGTTAGAGTCTTGTGGTCGAGTTTGAACTCTGATCGAGAAATTGAAAATATCAAGAGGAATGGTATTGTAGAAGCTATGCAGGAGACAAAACGTCATAGATCCTCTGTAAGGGTTCGAAGGATCATGATCGTTCTTGTTGAATTAGGAGCGATCACCACTGTAGGGTCATGAGAGATCCAGGATCATTGGATCGAAGGACAAGTGAACAGGGATCATATGATAAAAAGGAAGCAAGGTTAAGGTCATGACCGTAGGATCCCATTTGAGAGAGAGATCAATGACCAACAGGCATTGCGGGGAACCGAGTTGCATGGGAGTTAATTTCCCAAGGTGGTCTCGTAATCCAAACCATGGTTTTACCAAGGGGTTACGTGTCAGCGTCATGAGAATTGCAGGGCAAAAACCAAGGGGTTACGTGTCAGCGTCATGAGAATTGCAGGGCAAAAAGTGGGTTACTCCAGACCATCAATGCGCACCCCCGACAAATTGAAAGGCAAGCAGTGATGTGACATGTTAGTGTTTGAGCAACAAACCTCCGAAGAGCCGAAGTAGCTGGGAATCGTCGATTTGTAGGAGGACACACATCCACCAATTGCGTGCTCAGATAAAACACTCTGGGAAAAGTGAGCGAGGAGGGGGTTTGAAGTTTGAGACTTTCGAAACCCGAAGACCCGAAAGGATCTCGGTCATCGATCTACCGAGAGCCACATGTCACCAGATCCAGGGCTTCAGATGAAAGCCAGTGGGGCTAGACAAGTTTTGAAAATTGAGATTTTTGGAGTTCGGAGTCCGGAAGGAATCGTAGCCGTCAATCCGTAGGTGTTGGCCCTTGACCAAGTTTTGAGGATCCTTGGTCATGTTAGACCTATTTTTGGGACTTCGATAGGCTATCAAAGGCAGAGCGCAAAATGAAGCAGAGATCGCGGGATCTCGACCCCCTTTAAGGGATTTTTTGGATTTGGGATTATGTAATGGGTATGGGGATGTCGGCCCATGGGTTTAGCCATGTTTAGGACCGATTTTGTAACGTATAAATAGATGTTAGGTGATGTAGTGAGAATGAATGGCTAAGTGCAAATGACAAGTCAGTTTTAAGTGGTGCTGAGTGCAAGTAACAGTTGTAAGTGCTTTGTGTATGTTTGCAAGGATGAGTGCAAGTGGCTGTAAGGGACTGTATGTAGGCTTTGTGCTGTAACATAGCTTGGGGAAGGAGGATCTAGAAAAGAGTGTGCATATTTCCTGTCCTTTGCGAAGTTGATATGAAGGCTCTATACATGTGAGAATATTGAAGAAAGCTAATAAAGAAGATGAAGATTTGGTGGACGTGGCCCCAGGGTGGGGGTGAACCATGTACATCTTATGTTGTGAATTATTTGTGTGATGTATTGATGTATTTATGTATTTAGTTACTTAGTGCTTTGATATAGATGAATGATAGGTAGATCTGTTGTTTCTTTGTGCTTAATAATGAGAGTAAATGTTAGATTTGACCTATGTGAATGTGCTTAGTGCTTGAATCTACCATATCTGATCTGTTTCTTCATGCTAAGTGTTGCTAGATGTTAGATCTGGTTGAATACTACGATGCTCTGTAATTAGGGTTTTACCTGCGAAGTATATATTGGTTAAAAATTGATGAACTATATTTCTAAGTGCTTTATCAAGGTGTTACAATCACAGATCTGTCTCCCAGCTAAGATTGTAGACACTGAAGTCCTGCAACCACCCCTACCTCTACCTCGGGTGAGACTTTATCTGCTTCGCAGGTGTTTCCGAAAGGGATGATAGTTAGGGTTTTGTTGGTGCGTTGTTGTAGTGTTGAACATTGGATTTGCCCCTGTGCCAACGAATGGTTCCGTTGCCGAGACCTGAAACTGTGATTGTTGGGAACTGAGGAAAAAGGACCTTTGTGAGAAGATATGACCTGAAACCGTGAAAGCTCCATACATAGATTTGTTTCCCTAGTGCACAACATCCTAATTAATCTGTGAAAGCTCTGTGCTAAGAAAAGAAGTCCGATTTGAAGAAATGAGGTAATATTTGTAAGCTTGGTGCTTTGTTAAAGGTAAGATAAGTGGAATTTTTTGTTTCAAAAGTCTGGATCTAGGTACGTTTGATAAATTCTGTCCTAGCTTGAAAAGTAGGGCACAAATAGATGAAAGAAGATTGGATATGAATAGATATGATAATAATAGTGAAATATATGTTATACCTATGCATAGAAAGAATGTTTGGGATAACAAATGGATGCAGGATCCTAGAAAGATTTTTTTGCAAGTTAACTACTATGATCCTAGTGCGCAATACAGGAAAGGCTGGGGATCATTTAACAGAAAGAGAGGATTAACCCTTTGTTATAGTTGCACAAGACCGGGTCATCTGGCTAAGGAATGTCCTGGTAGAAGACCTAGTTGTCTTTGTTGTAAAGCTATGGACCATGAAGTTTTAGATTTCCCTAGAATGATTGCTAAGCTTGAAAGAATGAATAGTAACAAGTAGACCCTGAGAAAGGTCAAGAAACTGAGACCTTGGAAGAACCCAAGAAGGAATCAGAGATTGTACTATTACAGATGAAAGAAACCCTGAATGACCACCGAGATACTAATTTATCATAGATCTTAAAAGAGAAAGAGAAAATAGAATTAAGAATAGAAGACTTCGACATTGACTGTGTTCTGGATGAAGAAACACAGGTGAATGTCATGAAAGAAAGAACTTGGGAAGCTGTAGGAAATCCTGGTATGATTCCTTCATTGGGAGGAATAGGATTGTTTAGCGGAAAAATGATAAACCTATGTGGAAGACTTACCTAGATATCTATGAGTGCTCATGGAACTTAGATAGAGGAAGATTTTGAGGTTGTTAAATTTATTGAGAACAACGCGCCATTTACTATATTACTAGGAAAACCATGGATCGAGAAGGATCAGATTAGAAGGAAAGAAGAAAATGTCTTAGAGCAGAAAAAGCAAGAATTAAAAGATTTCATGACTAGGAGGATCGCGCACTTGATTGAGGAAAAGGAGAACAGATTGAAGCTATTTAACTTGGATGCCGAAGTTGAAAGGACCCAATAAGACTCACAGAAGACTGAAGCACCTACCCCAGATAAAGAAGAAGTATTCCCCTCGAATCTTAGGAAAGAATCTCAACAGTGTGAAGTTACTATGCCAAAAGAAGACAAGAATCATAATGGAAAGAGGATTAACGAGACTAAGATCACTGGGAAAAAGTCTAGAAAGATCAGTAAGAAGAGAGAAAAGATTGAAAAGTTACAGAAGGGTCCAGAAGGAACTTCGCAAAGGGAAAATTTGCAAAACAAGAACTTCGTTGGGATATCAGAACAACGTCACATGGAACTTCGCCATGGTGAAGCAATATAGCTGTTGGAAAAAGTATAACTGTTAGATCGACACCACGAATGGTTAGAACGAAATTTATGGCCAGGAAGCTCACCATCAGATCATTGGGACTGCGCCATAATGGGCATAACTAAATTAATGAAGGCTTCTCGCCCATTGGAGAGATCTATTACCTAGTTGTCTACTTATTCCGTCAACTGTTACACCAAGAACACTTTTGTGAATTGTAGTAGAGAGAAATCATTGCTACTGCACTATGATTAGTAATATTGACAATAGTTCTATTGTTTTTCACATTCATTCATCCATCCGATCTGAGTGTGTATGTTGGACGAGCTCAACATCGTAGAGAAAATCGTCGAAGAAGTTCTCATCGATATCATGGTCATCGATGAGAGGAGTGCAAGCCTCTTCGTCAAATGCTTGCGGATCCAGGCCATCCCGAGTCGTCACAGAAAAGAGAACCAAGCACAGAGATGACCTAGCAAATGAGAAGTTGATCCCGACCATATTTCTTGACTACATTCCGCCTTTGGCCGACACGGTGAGTCGTGATAGTGTGCCGAGATATTTTAAGTACACCATGGTTACTGCGTACCTCTCAAAGGGGATACACACATTTTGAGCACAACAGGACAAGATCACAATGTTTAAGTTCAACGACTTCAATCTAGGAGACCGCAAGAACCATAGTATGCTTGCCCTGTATAAATACTTGACTAGGATGAAGGGGAAGAACTCAAAAATAACCCCCAACTGTGGACGATGAACCTCGCACAATCCATCCTGTTGAATGTATTGAAAATCCCACACTTTGGAAGGCACCAGGAGGTTAATGCCTGTGTCAAGCTCCTACTTTCATGTTACCATGGAGACTACTTATGGCTAGACCATCATATCACAGTCGATCCGACGCTGATCCATAGGATCACTAGATTGAGTATGCAAGGACCCAACCCACAGGAATTCTATCCAGGAAAATCCACAGATCACACGTTAGCACAGAAGATCAAGGATAGCTACAATGATGTTGAGAAGGGGACGCGAGGCTACAAGGTAGATTCCATCTAGAATGGTGCAGTGCGCCTAACATGCCAATTAATTGCAGGAAATCTCGTAAGGAAGAACAAACCCACGCAGGTCACAGGATTTTTCATTGACCTCGCGGGGAAATGTGTAGAAGGCCTACAGATGGATTGGGTGAAGTACCTGGTTAATCAACTGGAATTAGACTGCCGTGAAGCACATGATCAGGGCTACAAGTTCCACTTTAGTTAGATCCTGATCCTCATCGGGTTTATTGCTTGGGAGATGTCAGAAGGTGTGACCTTCTTGGACATTGAACCATTCAAGCTGCTCGCTGCTAAGTTCACCATGCTATGGTACTCGAGCGACATGGGAAAACAATGGCACTCGAACGTAGTTTTTCACTCATTTTATCTCCAACTGAAGAGAGCCATCAAAGATGAACCCTGCATGATGCTGAAAACATTAAAGTGGTTCTGACCCCTTATGAAGTTCTGCGAATATCGACACTTCATCTATATTACTGTGCAAGCAGACGAACATAAGGAGGAGCTTCAGTCGTACTACAAGCTCATGGAAGAGGACCTTGAGGAGATCACCAAGGATTGGTCAACATACATCCTTATCTCTGTTGACCCTGCAGAGATGTCTGAACCTGAAATTGATAGCTTCGAGGCCACTCACAAGGAACATGACACACTCAGACCCATCAGAAGGAAGAAGATCGAAGAAGTCCAAAAATTAAGCAACGCATCAGAGAAAATTTCTTCAGTATCACCTGACCGAGGGGGTGATGACAAAGTAGAAGAAATAAATGGCAAAGAAGATGGGCAGAAGCAAGGCGAAGTAACACCGCCTAGAGATGAGGTTGATCCCTTGAAGAAGAGGAAGGTTTCTCCCCTGAAACCCTCTTCCCAAAAGAAATGCAGGGCCACTTTGACCAAGATGCATACTGTGCTCATTGCTGATGATTTTGACTTCATCATCATAGCTGTGAATGACGCCTCATAGGAAATATTGCAGAAACAATAAGACAACCAAGAGGAGATGTATGACAGAATTGAGGTCGAACTCTGAGGGGTACACTAGGCCCTTCAGTCCTATCGTGAAGTGTCCACTGTGCCCCTACCATCGGGAGAGCTAGAGTTGGGAGATGACCCAGCCTAACTCTGATGACTAGCTGATGTGACCAAAGCTCGCCTTTGTCGCACACAAGAAGAAACTGAACAAGCCACCTAGGCCTTGAAGAAAGTGCAAGAAGTAATAGTAGAAAAATGTTGAGTTTCAGAGTAGGAGAAGGTTTCCCTCCAGACAAAGTTTGAAGAGGAGAAAGCACAGATTCAACAGGAAAAAGAACAGTTTCTCGCAGAGCAACTTGAAGCGAAAGAAGCAGTCAACAAAGAACTTTTCTCCATGATAGGATTAAAGAAAAAGGAAAAAGACTGAGTCATGCATCAAGTAGACCAGCTTGTAGAAGCTATCCAGTAGCTACAACAAAGAATTGCAGACTTAGAGCTCCGTACGGTGCCCAACACTCCGCAAGATGTTAGGGATCAAAGAGATGCAACTACTCGAGGCACAATTGAAAGAATCAAGGGCCTCACCTTGGAATGTAAACAATCGAGTGATCATAGTGCCCAGAAATATGAGCGACTCATTGAGAATCTAGAACTCAAGACACTGGAGTAACAACTCCAAGAGGTGAAGTATCAAGCATAAAAAATACAGGCGCATTTGAAGCCCTTGTCAATTGTTGAAAGGATGAAGTGATCCCAAGAGTAGTGCACTTCCCAACAATAGGTCCACACCATTCAGAGAAAATTCATGGAAGTGACTCAGAGGCTCCAACCTATATAGGATGAGTCTTGTCAACTGTTCCCAGATATCAAAGGCTGAGGAGTAGAACTAGAACAAGTTGTCACTGTAGCAGAACAATGCCTAGAGGGACCTGCCAAAGAAGATGTTATCCAAGAGTTCATTGAACAGGAGGTCATGGCACAACAACAAGTTGAAGCAGCTTGAGCCAAGCTCGAGGATTTTGAAGAAGAATTACCGATATTAGAGTGACTCGGGACGAGTCATAGGTGAGTGTTGGTGGCCTGTCAAGTTTTGAGGATCCTTGGTCATGTTAGACCTATTTTTAGGACTTCGAAAAGCTGTCAAAGGCAGAGCACAAAACAAAGTAGATATTGTGGGATCTCGACCCCCTTTAAGGGATTTTTTGGATTTGGTATTATGTAACGGGTATGGGGATTTCTTCCCATGGGTTTACCCATGTTTAGGCCCGATTTTGTAATGTATAAATAGATGCTAGGTGATGTAGTGAGCATGAATGGCTAAGTGTGAATGAAAATTCAGTTGTAAGTGGTGCTGAGTGCAAGTAACAGTTGTAGGTGCTTTGTGTATGTTTGGAAGGCTAAGTGCAGGTGGCTATAAGGGACTGCATGTAGGCTTTGTGTTGTAACCTAGCTTGGGGAAGGAGGATCTAGCGAAGAGTGTGCAGATATCTTGTCCTCTGTGAAGTTGATTTGAAGGCTCTGTGCATGTAAGAAGATTGAGGAAAGATAATAAAGAATACGAAGAGTTGGTGGACATAGCCCCAGGGTGGGAGTGAACCACATACATCTTGTGTTGTGAATTCTTTGTGCGATGTATTGATGTATTTATTTATTTACTTACTTAGTGATTTGATATAGATGAATGATAGGTAGATATGTTGTTGCTTTGTGCTTCATAATGAGAGTAAATGATGGATTTGACCTGTGTGAATGTGCTTGGTGCTTGAATCTGCCAGATTTGATCTGTTTCATCATGCTAAGTGCTACTAGATGCTAGCTTTGGTTGAATACTGCGATGCTCTGTAATTAGGGTTTTACCTGCGAAGTATATATTGGTTAAACATTGATGAACTATATTTCTAAGTGCTTTGTCAAGGTGTTACAATCACAGATCTGTTTCCCAGCTAAGGTTGCAGACACTGGAGTCCTTCAACCACCCCTGCCTCTACCTCGGGTGAGACTTCATCTGCTTCGTAGGTGTTGCCGAAAGGGCAGGTAGTTAGGGTTTTGTTGGTGCGCTGTTGTAGCATTGAACCTTGGGTCTGAACCTATGCCAACGAAAAGAGACACGCGTCAGAATATCATGAGATTATAACAAAAACATTTCTTTTAGGAAAAAGGATGAAGTTTGAGATCTCTGAAGTCCGTAGCCTTGAAGTAAAAATATAGCCATTAGATTGAGGAGGAGACGTGGAGCAGATCCGTGAACTCTGGGTGAAGACACAAAATGAATCTTAGTCATCCGATCCAGGAGGACACATGGCAATAGATTGGCCAGTTCAGGAATTCAGAGTTCGGGAGAATTGGAAGTGTTCTAGTATGATAACTTCCGAAGTCCCAAAGCTAGAAGAGTCGAAGTGGTAGGGCACGATGACGTCAACTTGAGGTGATGTGGACCATATAATTCTAAAGTGACATGGCTTGAGGACGTCACCTGGGATGACGTAGACACATGGGATGTGTGCCATGTGTCAGTAAGTTTTGAGCATTTGGAGTATTGAAAAGTCGATTAGAATGTGACATGTGTCACTCGCCTGATTGGGCCACATGTCTGCTTCTAGTATTTCGCCATGTGGTGACAGATTGTGCAGTCCAAAGATTGGGCATGCTAGAGGGGAAAGATGTGATAGGTTGCATTGGGTCGAAAAATCCTAAAGGCTCGAAGGCCAGAGTGCATCTTGACCGTTGATTCCAGAAGACACATGTCAAAGGATCGTCGACTTCGGGTGAAAGCACTCTGGAAGAAAGTGTAGCAGGGAAGTTTGAAGCTTTCAAATCCCTAAGAGTCGAAGCGATCCACACCCACTAATCTGTGGGAAGACATGCATCGACAGATCATGAACTCCAGGTAAAAGCATTATGGGAGGAGGAAAACAAGGAAACTTGAGACTCCCAAAGCACGGAGTCCCGAAGTGGATCTCGATCGTTGATCATGAAGGAGGATGAGGACCGTTGATCTGGTCCTGGTTGAAGGTTCTGAAGTCTCAAAGATTCGGACAAGCGCTTTTTCAGCTAAGCGTAGGGTCATGGCTGTGGTCATATGCAGATTGAGAGCTGAGGGAAGGAGGGCTAAGGTATGAATTGGTTGTCTCCGAGACAAAAAAATGCTAAGGCGGGATTTAACTGTAGTTTCTGATCAAGTTCACCTAGGAAGGTGGTTTGAAGGAAGTGCTTGTGCAGGATGAAATTCTATGTCATCCCAGGGATAATAGGACACAGTTATTTTTGGAGAATAGGGATATGATCTCCATGAACAAAAACAAGAAATATACCTGTAGCATGGTTTGACAATTTTTGTTTATCATATGCATAATTTTAACAAAATGGTCACTTTCAGATTTTGCAGAATTAAGAGGCTTAATCACATCATCTCAGGATGCGTATTGAGGAAATGGAAGAAGGCGATAAAGCCTCCGGTCATGATAAGGAGGCCGAAGGCCAGAATACCAGGGTTGGTAATGTAGAGACAGAGTCCAATGGACGCAAGGAAAAAGGAGAGAAGGAAACGTTGATAGAAACGGTAAGAAGATTGAAAATGGAAGTGCAGAGCTACAAAGAAGACAACGAGAGACTGATGAGAGAGAAAAGTCAAATAAATGATCGAGTTTTGAAGATCTTGGATCAGTTGCAGAGGCAAACGAAGAAGGGATCAAACTCAAGACAAGAGGAAGAAGGCAGGTGTTATGAAAGGAGAAATGATCATGGAAGAGTTGGTTATTCCAGAAGTGCTAGCAGAGATCATGGACACCACTCACCTCCTTACTCAGAAAGAAAGATTTATGCATTTGAATATCCCGTAAGCAGCCCAGAGGTGTCCCCTGTTAGGCAACAAAGAAGGAAACAAGAGGTATGTAGTTTACAAGGAGAGTTGAGGAAGCTCAAGCCACCTTCCTTCGATGGTGAAAGAGAAATGGAAGATGATGTCGAAGCATGGTTGCTTGGGCTCAAGAGATACTTTCAGTTGCATAACTATTCATCAAACCTGGAAGCCAGGATCACCACCTACCATTTACACGAGAAATATGCAATGTGGTGGGACCAACTAAATCAAGTGGAGCATGTTAATGAAAGTAGGATCACTTGGAAACAGTTCAAGAAGTACTTCCAGAAGGAGTACCTCTCAGAGCATTTCTATGACAAGAAAATGCAGGAGTTCTTTGAAATCAGGTTGGGAAGCATGACTATGGCCAAGTACAAGAAGAAGTTCTTGGGATTGTTAAAGTATGTCAGGTTCATTGGTGATGATAAAGTGAAAATATAGAGATTTCTAGGTGGATTGCCAACCTTTTATAAGGAAAATATCAAGGATGATGAACCCAAGTCCTTGAATGAAGCCATCAAGAAGGATAAATACCTATATGAGCAAGGCTAGGGAAGAGAATACCTACAAAAATCTTGGAAGGACAAGAAGAATGTGAATTCCGATCAGAGGAGGAAAGGATTCAAACCTCCCTTCAATAGGAATGAGCCTAATAGAAACCATCAAGATCAATATGCTAAGGGATATTTCAAGAAGGAAGATTCCTTGGGAAAAAGGGGAATACCACCAATCCAATGCTGGGGATGCAAGGAAGATCACCTGTACAAGGATTTCCCACACAGAAAAGACAGAGTGAAGACTGTGCACAACATCCAAGAGGGTACAACAGTCAAAGATATGGGAAGAATATATGCAACTTTAAATGATCGACAAGCAGAGAACCAATCCAATATGATCGAGGTGGAAGGTAAGATCATAAATCAACATGTTTCTATTTTGATTGATTCAGGAGAAATTCATTATTACATTGATCCTAAGATAGTGGATAGATTACATTTGGAGAAAAGTAAACTTGGAAAAGAAAGTTTGGTTCAGTTAGCCACTAGAACCAAATGAAGAATCCATGATATGGTCAGAAGTTGTTCCATAAGTATTAATGGCGTGAATACTAGTACTGATCTAAATATCATACCATTGGGGTATTATGATGTTCTCATTGGGATGGATTGGTTGGAAAAGCATCATGTTGCCTAGATTTTCATAACAAGACATTTACATGTCTTGATGGAAATGGAAAATAGAGCACTGTGAAAGGAGTTCCAAGACCCATCTCTATAAGGTAGATTTCGACCTTACAGATGAAAATATGTTTTATAAAAGGATGTCAACTGTATGCAGCTCATGTGGAAGAGCCAGATAATAAAAAGGGGCCAAGCCTTGAAGATTTCTCAGTACTACAGAAATTTGAGGATGTATTCCAAGAAACACCTAGATTGCCACCAAGAAGGGAGATATGTTTCTCAATTGATTTAGTGCCAGGAGTTTCCCCAGTGTCAAAAATACCTTACAGAATGAGCACACCAGGGTTAAAAGAACTACAAATGTAGTTGGAGGAATTATTGAAGAAAGGGTACATATGTCCGAGTGTTTCACCTTGGGGAGCACCAATAGTTTTTGTCAAAAAGAAGGATGGAACCTTGAGGCTATGTATTGACTTCCGATAGCTGAACAAGTACACTATAAAGAACAAGTATCTGCTACCCCAAATTGATGACCTCTTTGATCAACTAAGAGGAGAAAAGATATTTTCAAATATTGACTTGAGGGCAGGATACCATCAGGTAAGAATCAAGGAAGAAGACATTCATAAGACAACTTTTAGGACTAGGTATGGGCATTATGAATTTGTAGTGGTGCCATTTGGACTGACCAATGCACCAAATGTCTTCATGTTCTTAATGAATGGCATATTCATAAATTATTTGGACACGTTTGTCATAGTATTCTTGGATGAAATACTTATCTATTCTAAGTCTGAAGAGGAGCATGAACATCACTTAAGATTGGTATTGCAAGTACTGAGAGAACATCGGTTGTATTCCAAGTTGTGTAAGTGTTCTTTTTATCAAAAGAAAATCCATTACTTGGGACACATTATTTTAGAGTAGGGCATAACAGTATATCCAGAGAAGATTGAAGCCATTAGAGGATGGCCAACAACCAGAAATGTGTCAGACGTCATATCTTTTATGGGATTAGCTGGCTACTACAGAAGGTTCATAGTAGGGTTCTCTAATATTGATCATCCCATCACCTCTTTGCAAAAGAAGGGAACTAAATTTGAATGAACACTCAAGTTTGAAAATAATTTTAATCCGTTGAAGGAATTTCTTACTATTGCACCTGTGTTAAAGATTGTTGACCCAAATGAAAGTTTTGTGGTATGTACAGATGCTTGTAAGGAAGGACTTGGGGGAGTCCTCACGCAAAATGGACATGTCATTGGATACGAGTCTAGAAATCTTAAGGAATATGAGAGGAACTATGCCACACATGACTTGGAACTTTCTGCCATTGTTCACGCCTTGAGGATGTGGGGGCATTATCTTATGGGGAAGAAATTCGAATTAAGAACAGACCACATTGGTCTGAAGTATATTTTTGGACAACCGACCTTGAATTCTAGGAAAACCAGATGGCTGGAATTTTTAAGTGAGTATGATTTCAATATCAAGCATATCAAGGGAAAGGAGAATAAAGTTGTCGATGCACTTAGTAGGAGAGTGCATCTCATGCATGCTACTGCTGTCAATATGCATCAGTCAGACTTAAAGAGCAGAATTTTAGATGGTCTTGTTACAGATCATCATTACCTACAGGTAAAGGAAAACTTATAGCAAGGAGATGCACAATAGAAAATAAAGGAGTATGAGATAAAGGAAGATGGATTACTCATGCATACAAATTGAATCTATGTTCCTAGTTCCGAAGAACTGAGAAATGTGGTACTGAAGGAAATGCATGATGTTCCTTATGTTGGACATCTCGATTACCAGAAGACAATTACAAAAGTAAGAAGCTAGTTCTTTTTGCCGGGAATGAAGAAGGATGTTGTTGATTACATCGCTCAATGTATGGAATGTTAGAAGGTGAAGGCTGGGCATAGGCACCCAATGGGTTTGCTGCATCCATTGCCAATTCCACAAAATAAATGGGAAGTGATCAAAATGGATTTCATCACGAGATTACCTAGAATGAATAAGCAACATGATTCAATCATGGTGGTGGTTGACAAGTTAACAAAGGATGCTCATTTTGTGCCTATGAAGACAATGCATACAACAACTAATATTGCAGAAATTTTCATGAAGGAAATTGCGAGGTTGCATGGGATACCTAGAACAATCGTCTCGGACAAAGATACAAGTTTACCTCCAATTTTTCGAGGGGATTTTTAAAGGATTTGGCACAAATCTAAACTTTATCAAAGCATATCATCCCCAGACAGATGGGAAAACAGAGAGAGTCAATCGAATAATTGAAGACATGTTGAGAATGTATGTGATGGATAAGCCATCTAAGTTGGAAGATTACTTACACTTGGTTGAGTTTTCATATTGTAATATCCCTCGACTGAACCCAAATGTAAATATAATCCAAGTATATTTAAGCTAGTG
>CBVK0100099652.1:0-23777 GCA_900067695.1 Picea abies | reverse complement strand
AAGATAGTCATTGATTTCATGAAGTACTAACCCACTGCAAGCACATTCTAGTTTTCTTTGTTTTTGTCTCGCAAACAGGTGCATCATCAGTGGTCTTATCTCTTTGACTATCTCTTCTTGGGCAGCAATCTGTGAAAGGGGTTTCCTTGACTTAGCCTTTCTTTAACCCAGATTGCCTTAGGGACGTCTCCCTTGGACTTGCCCTCCTAAATAGAAAGAGCTCCCNNNAGTGGGTGGGGAAGCTCCTGTTACGCCGGTTTCAAGCCCTGACTCAAGCTCTTGGACCTTCCCCACAAACCGTGCGATAACAGTGCCCACCTTGGAAACATGATCTCCTTGCAATTCACAATTGCCTTGGGGGTTTTCAACATCTCCAATTCAATCTATGAACTTACCAAATTGATTTGCAAACTTGCAAGATTGTGTTTCTTGACTCAACTTGTTTTTGTTCAATGCATAAACAACAAACCTGACACCACCATTGGTAGTTGATTGACACCCTATCCTACTCTAGAAAGGTGAATTCATGATTGTGCCCCACCCTAGAAACATGATCTTCTTGCAATTCATGATTGTGCCCCACCCTGGAAACATGATCTTCTCCCAATTCATGATTGCCTTGCAATTTTCAACATCTCCAAATCAATTTGTGAACTTGCAAAATCGATTTGTGAACTTGTCAGGTTGTGTTTCTTATTGAATTGATTTGTTTATGTTTAGTGAATAAACAATAACACTTAAACCATCATCAATGCACCGATGGTAGAATGGCACCCTACCCTACCCCAGAAACCTGATCTTCATAATATTTGTAGTTACGCCCACCCCAAAACATGATCTTCTTAGTATTCAGGATTTCCTTAGTGTTTTACAATGCCTCTAAATAGATTTTTTTTCCCAAAGAAAAAACAATAATTTTATATTAAGAAGAAAAAAGTTACATTTTGTATCTACGATCAAGCACAAGAGTGCTAAGGCCATATTATCTATACAAGTCCTTGAACAAAACTTTACAACTAGAAAACAATACTCCGACCAATTGGGAGTAGAAAAACCTATATAGAGTTGTACAAAAAAGTGTACAAACTCTATCATGTTAGTAGTCCAAAAAAAACATAGAATCAGAGTATGTGATGTTCAAAAGCAAAGGACGTCGTATTTTTCTTTAACATTAGATAGCAAATAGAGCAACATAGAGGGTTTCTATGGGATGAAGGCTCTAGGATATTGAGGAAGATCCCCTTCCTCTATGTGCATATGCAACTCCAAAATACCTTCAACAAGATGAGTTCCCTATTTTTATAAGTTTTCTACAACCCTATTATGCTCTCCATAAATATTCTTGAAAATAATATTTAAGATGGTTCTTTTTTGAAGAGTTGTCTACTCCATATTAGGTAGAAGATAGATGTTAAAAGAAGCAATCCCATTTGCTTAGTCGGTAATATCTTGAAATATACATGGATTTGCAACTCTGTAAATCCATGCTCTAGAACAATTCCAAGTAGGGTTGTCAAAGCTCTGAGCTCTACACAATTCTTAGAGCCTCTCCCAAGTCCTAATTTGAAAGTAACATAATGAACATATGAAAAGTATAGTGCACCCCTACCTTTGCAATCTCCTGAGTTTTCTTTGCTAGCACTATCCAAGAATCCCCGAGGGGTGTCCTTGTTTATCATTAGAGTCCCAAGTTGTATCAATGGCTTTGGTCGTGGGATATTTTTTACTTTATCATATACATATCTAACTTTGTGAAAAACTTCAATGGGAAAACAAGGTTTGTCTTCAAAGATAATGTTAACCCTAGAGATCTAGATGCCACATGAGGCAACTGCATGAAGGGATCTATGGTTTGCCATGGATGTTTCCTCCATCCAAATCTTAAAACTACCAATTAATAAGGGAACTTCCCATTTACCTTTCCATCTATTAGAGAAAAGAGATCCTTCCAAACTTCTTTAGTAAAAGTGCAATCCAAATGAATGTGTTGAATAGATTCTTCATTGCATTTATATAGAGGGGGAAATCTAGGCCCTTTCTAGGGCCTTTTTTGGAGAGCATTCCAAGTGAGGACGTATTTGACAAGGCAAGCCAAAAGAAGATTTTTGACTTGAGAAGGACATTGATCTTCCAGGGTGACTTCTGCCACATTCAACCTGAGATTGCTCTTCAAGAAAGCTTGCAATGTAGCCTAATTTTGTTGTGTATACTACCCTAATCGTGTTCTTTGACCAAACCAAGGAGTCTTCACCCCAAAACAATCTAATAAAATTCCTTTGTAGTTTCAAAATAAAAAGGTCTTGTTCCTCAATTAGTTGTGAAACCAAATGTAGAAGCCTTCGATCTTTCCAACCTTGGTGCCAAAGAGAATTTGATCCAGGGGCTACAACATTATCTAGGGTGAAAATGTCCTGTTGTATTTGAAAGAATAATAGCTCCTTAGAGAGTTTGTGTTGGCCTTCACATATTATCTAGGGGTACAAACCCAATCTAACATTCCTCCAATTTCCTAATTTCTAGCGAAGCCAATTTCGCACACTAGGGATAACCAACACTAGTGATCTCCATATAATGGATGAGTTTGTTGTAGGTTTATGTGGGTCTCCAAATCAATTTGTGAACTTGTGAAATCAATTTATGAACTTGCTATGTTCCATTTCTCATTGAATTGACCTTTTTTTTTTAGTACATAAACAACAACCCTTAAACCATGACCATTGACCATTTGATACCTTACCCTACCTTGGAAACATGATCTTCTTGTAATTCATGATTGTGTCCCTCCTTGGAAATGTAAACTTCTCGTAATTTACAATTGCTCAGGGTTTTTCTAAGTTCCAAATTGATCTATGAACTTGCCATTTTACATTTTCTTGAATCAATTTGTTTTTTGGCAAGGCATAAACAACAACACTTAAACCACCACCAGTGCACCAATTGTTGATTGATGCCCGACCCTACCTTGGAAACATGATCTTCATGATTGTGCCCCACCATGGAAACACAATATTCTCACAATTCATGATTGACTTAAGATTTTTCTGGCATCTCCAAATCAATTTGTGAACTTGCTAGGTCGTGTTTCTTGTTGAGTTAATATGTTTTTTCTCAATGCATAAACGCCAACCCTTAAACCATCATTGATGCCTAATTTCCTTCCTAACATTACCTTGAAAACAAGAACTTCATGATCTTCTTGCAATTCATGAGTGCACCCCACCCTAGAAATACAATCTTGCAATACACGTTTGCCTTTGGGTTTTTCAGTGTCTCCAAATCAATTTGTGATCTTGCCAAGTTGCGTTTCTTGTTGAATCGATATTTTTTGGTTCAATGCATAAACAATAACCCTTAAACCACCAATGATGCATCAGTGGTCGATTGACACCCTACCCTACTCTAGAAATGTGATCTTCATGATTATGCCCTACCTTGGAAGCATGATATTCTCACAATCCAGAATTGCCTTAGGGTTTTTCGACAAATCAATTTGTGAACTTGCCAAGTTACTTTTCTTATTGAATGCATTTGTTTTTGTTTAGTGCATAAACAACAACACTTAAACCATCATCAATTTGTCGATTAATATTGTACCATATTCTAGAATGTGATCTTCTCATGATTATGCATCACTCTAGAAACATAATCTTCACTCTTAAATCACACGAGTAAACATGATCTTCTAACAGTTGAATTTTTAACGTTTCTAAATCAAATTGTGAACTTAGAAAGTTGTATTTCTTCTAAAATTATTATTTTTTATTCAATTTTGTTAACTTAGGAAGTTGTATTTATCTTAGGAAGTTGTATTTATCTTAGAATTAATTTTTTTTATTCAATTTTGTGAATTTAGGAAGTTGTATTTCTACTATATATTTTTATTCAATACATTTTTTTTTTTTTTTATTCAATACATCACCACTAATGCCAAATTCAATTTGTGAACTTAGGAAGTTGTATTTCTTCTTGAATTATTATTTTTTTTATTCAATGCATCACCACTAACGCCAAATTGATGCCCTACAATGAAAGCGTGATCTTTTTGAGATTATTTGATCTTTTGAGATTACGCATCTTCTCACAATCCACAACTGGTTTTTCGGCGTAGCCAAATTGATTTGTCAACTTGCCGAGTTGCGTTTCTTGTCGAAGAATTTGCTTAAAAAAATTCCTAATCTTTTATTTGATTGGTAAGTAAGACAAAACGGTTTACAGGTAGACCGTACAGTCTACTCTAACTAGCCAACGTTCAATGGAATTTCAATGTAAAACGCTGGTATTTCTGTTGTGGTCAATAGTTCAATACGCGCACGAGTGAAAATAATATGCACGTCTACACTCTATCTGCATAGTCCAAAAGTCGGGTCCGACAGCGAAAACAAAATAGCGTACTGTGGTCCTAGTGTAAAATCTCATCTTAAGTGGTTGGCCAAAAGTCTTTATAAGTACTGTGGGGCCAAAAGTCTTTATAAGTACTGTGGGCCTAGTGTAAAATCTCATCTTAAGTGGTTGGCCAAAAGTCTTTATAAGCAAAATCCACTGAAGCTTATCTATGTATAGCTTTCCATCATGTCAGAAAATCCTGTACTGTACTGGGATCATTCCTCCCTCTACAATAAAGACCACAACAATACATTTACACCCGATAAAAATCTTGAGCAGCCTCAAGTCAATACTGTCCTCACTTTTATCAACACACTGATTTATCAGAATGTTATTATCAGACTCATGGCTTTTGTAATTTAGCTTTAGATTCTCAGACATTCACCTACCCTGCCCTTTCCATCCATATCTCATCAGCATCTCTGATATAAAAATCTAGGAATTCAATTTGGTATCAGAGCTCTCCGGTAAACAGTAGAGATGTTGATAACTGTGGCAGGAGCTCAGTATCTATTAAGAACAGGCAATGGGCTCTCAAGCCTTCAGCAGGGTATTGATGGGAGTTCCTTGGTTTGGCCCAAATTAGCCCATCGCTCTGTGGACTTATTGACTGTGAGGCGTCCAAGGGGTCTTTCAAGCAATCCAGGCATTGTAGTGAAGAGTTTCCAGCTCCATGGGAATGAGAAGCCCAGAAGAGCCCACAGATTATCATCATCCTGTTCAGCAGTTTCATCATCCTCGGAGACATCGTCTATGGGAAGTGGTGGAACACTTGCACCCCCGATAATTCTACCGGAGCAGCCTCTGTCCTTGGAAGAGCGTATTGAGATGGTTAGTGGAAGCAGAAGAAGAATGATCTGATTTTGCTTTGATTTTCGTTTAGTAACTGTCAAATAGATTGCTTAACTGCATTTATGTTGTTTTTCACCTCACACAGATTATTTTTAACTGCCGATTTTTCACATTGATGGCCGTTGCGGGTTCACTTGCGGGTTCTGTTCTGTGCTTCCTGAAGGTGTGTAATGCTCAATGAATCTTGAAAAAACCTAACTTTTATTGTTAATAACCCATTACCAGGTATTATTAATAACCCATTATCAAGTTTATCATAACCATATTAATGCAGTAATGTTCTCTTAATTTTAAATTTATTTAAAAGAAGAAGTATAAAATAAAACTTACAATTATATTAGTATAGATACATTTTAATTTGAACATTGAAATAACTAGGTTTTATGTTAGTATAAATTCATCTTAATCTCAATTTAATTTATTTTGCTGTTTTCAAGTTTTTGTGGTGAGGAGTTTCGTATATGTTGTTCGAATAATCCATAATTGGTATCATTTAGTCATCGATTTTTAAAATCTGAATCAAAATTCATCATCAAAACTAATTTATTTTATTAAATAGTTAAAAATACTCTAAATCTTATTTTCAAATTTATTAAACAATAAAAAAAAATATAAAATAAAATTTATAATTATATTAACATAAATTTATCTTAATCCTATAATATAATTATCTTAATTATAATTATAAAATCACGGCCTCCTTTTTATGCAATTATGAAGCTCTTTTATTAGTCTTCCTGCTTTCTACCAACTGTTAATAATTCTTATAAAAAAGTGTTCTTAGCATCTGTAATCTGATGTTCAAAGCGAATGTTGTTGGAAAGGGTGCTTCAGAATTATATCCTGTTCATACGGAAGTTGGTTGGTTCTCTTGATATATATTATATAGTCTGTTTTTCCATTCCAAGATGTTTTTCCATTCCAAGATGTTTTTCCATTCCAAGATGTTCGAGTAAATTCCATTTTTATATAGTCTGTTTTTTTCCAAGATGTTTGAGTCAATTCCATCCTTTTAACTTTGAGTGTAAATAATAATAATAATAATCTAATTTTAAAATCACTACTAACCAAACACTAAATTATTATATGTATTGGTTTTCTATTACGATATTCATCTAACTTTTTCCAATTAATATGCTTGTCTGTGTGGTCCATCCACCTATGGTATGGCCACAGGTTGGAGTGTATACAGCGATGATGACTTGTCTCTTCAGAGAATATTGAGTGTAATGGAAAGCTTCATGTTCCATATTTGATTAGCTATTTTACTGTTTATTTTATCTTTAATTATCCTCATTTGAGCTTTCTGTGGTCAAGGCTTTTTCCCATGCAATCATCTATAATCTATCCTTTTATATTAACTTGGAATCTTTATTTTCTTTGTTTTCCACTGGTATCATTTCAACTTCTATGAGCAAAATGGGGTAAGGTGTCATGTTTTTGAGTTCCATTGTGTTTAGTATGAAACACTTTTGGCCTTTTCAATTCTGTACTAGCTTTCTTTTGATGAATTTACCCGCTGTGGTTCACAGCCATCCAGTAGGATAGGAGTGACAAATATATCAAATTCTACATTTTCTCGACCATTTGTCAAATTCTACTAATTTACATTTGTTTTTATTCTGAAATATGTCTCCCATCATCTGCTGATGTACCTATCTTACAATGGTTGTAATTTGAGTATGGTGGGAAGTTGATTACTATATACTTGTATGTTTGGATCCTTTCCAGAGTGAGCATTGTGCGCTATCTCTTGATAGCATGTTTATTTGTTGTTACTCAATTCATATCTTCAATACTTTGGCCAGTAAAACGATGGATTTGTCATAGAGGAGATGCATGGTTTTTAAGCTTGTGAAGTTATTTGTGAACACCCTGCTACCTCTAGACATTGTTCTACTTTATATAGATTCAAATAATGTCAAGGATATCGGGCATCCTTATTTTACACAATTTAGATGTTAATGTCTTTGCCGGTACTTTGTGGTATGTTTTTTCTATTGCTATTTGGTATTATCGTGGAAGCTTTTAACAGATTTATTGTCACCCAGTGCCGATCCTTAGGGACTGCTTTGAATGCTTATGCTCTGAATCTTATGGCCTGAAAGGTTCAATTGCTTAAATCTGTACAATTATGCTTTGTTGCATTCACCTTTTGATGACATAAGACATAGAGGTTGAAGATGCAACACCATGAGAATCTTCATCAAATCTACGTTGACAATCAAAAACTCTTCTTGGCCAGAAACTTTTAGATTAGGATGAACTGCAATATTATGAACATTTTATGATGGGATTTGTCCTTTTACAGGGGGGAGTTTATGTGTTTGAGTCCTTCAGGGCATGGTATTCTTGCTTCTTGCATCAGCATGCCACAGGGAAAGTAATTTTGCTTCTTGTTGAAGCTCTCGGTGAGTATGGTTCACCTGAATTTGCTTGGTGTTGGTACTTTACTTCTCATGCTTAAGGCTACTTCCCAATATCGCCTTCAGGCTACTTCCCACTGGTAGATAGAGTCTAGACAGGCAATTCAGATTTCATTCTTCCTTTTTTTCTCCTAGTTTAGCATTTTATTGTTGAGAGTGTCTCTGAAGATTAACGTGAGTGTTTAAGGGCATCTCCAGCAATTACTCTTATTAACACTGTTGAAAAGTAATTCGTCTGTTTTACTGCAGTATATCATGTGTTGTCTTGTATTACAGTATCTGATGAAAAACAAATTGGTTCTCAGTACTTAATGCATTATCTTTCTTTGACTGATGTAACCAGCTGCCTGAAGCTGCCAAAAATCAAAGCACACAGCAAAAGAATTCACAACATGTTAGAATCCTTAGTACTTGAAGATTATCCCAACTTTCATTCAACCAAAAGACCCTTAAGGTAGGGGTACACTTACAAGAATCCTTAAGGAAGGATCAACTCCGTATCTTTTCCATATGATAATGATACAATAATAATTCCCCCTTCCATAATGAGGACTCCCTCCTTATTTATGGCTCCTAGATACCCTAACCCTAATCCACTACTAGCGAAACTTATTTAATTACTACCCTAGGGGACCTTATTTAATGACTAATATAGTGGACCTTTATTAATGACTAATATAGTGGACCTTTATTAATGACTAGTCCACATTACATTAATTGGCCAACAGACATAACCCAACATCAACTCTAATGGACCCTTGGGCCTTTATTACATCACTAGGGAGGACCATAACATTCCATTCCCCTTTGAAAATCATTACACTTATCTATAATCATTAATTACATATTATTAAGGACAAGATATATGGGGCTATAGGGACATAACATGCCCACCCCCTTTAAAATTGTTTGTGCTTGAAGCATAAATGAGACTAATCAGTTTGACTTCCTTAGGTCTGCAAACAACTAACGTGCTGCTTGATTGTCCAACCAGCCATATGTGATCTTCATTGGTGATGATGCACAAGGCCATCCTGTCCCATGACTATTCTTCTTTTGATGCCAAGTATCCATAACTATGCTCTTTGCCTTTCTAAAAATGTGGGTGCAGGCCATGTTGTTGAGAAGTTTCCTATTCACTAGATTTTGTCCTCTGATGTTGCTGTGGGGTCGATATGGCTCCACCTTTTTTACCTTGAATTGGTCATCTTCTGGTTTTGCCACAGTGTCTTCAACATGTTTACTTTGTTCACATGAAGATACATCATAAATAGGAAGAGCATCATGGAAGAGATGCTGAGAGATCATTGTTTCTTCTAAATCCTCATTGCTTACTTCCTCTTTTTCTTCTGGCACACCTGAAGATTCCGTTTGCGAACAATTGTCATGATCTTCATTGGCCTTTAGATGTTTCTTATCATTTGGAAATTGTTTTGAGTGTACTATGCTTTTCAATGTTAACTTCTTCCTCATATACCATAATTTCATAAAAACCCTTCTCTAAATTAAAAGAGAAAGTGCCCAACGATGATAACTAAGTTGATCCAAGAATAACATCAACTCCTGTAATATGAGAGGCAAGGAAATCTTAATGCAAAATGCATTTATCCATGGCCAATTTCAAGTTTTCGTATAGGAGGACCTTCTCGCCATTAACATTGAACGTGTGATGCTTCTTGAAAATATTTGAAATTTTTTCACCAAGTCAGCATTGATGTAGCTCTAAGTGTAGCTTGGACCTATGGAAACCTTAACGTCTTCATTTTGATTTTTTTCCTTGCACTATAAACATGAAAGAGTGATTTTCTTTTAATATGACATCCTGTTAAGAAAATTTGTTCAAATTCTTCTATATGAGTTTCTTTCTGCCATCAAGATTGTGCCATAAAAAAGCAACTCCATAAAAATGATGAACCTTTTTTTTCCCTAAAGTTAATCCACCTCTCTAGAGTCTAGGATCCTCTTGTCTAGAAAAATATGGGATAGATTCCATATGAAACTTCAAATATGAACGCTGGGGTTTTTAACAAAATGTTAAAATGGAGTAGAAGTATTATATTTATCCAAGATAGCTGAAATTTTAACTGTAGATACTAGACAATAAGGTGCACATATCCTCCAAATTTCATCAAATTGTGACCAGTTATGAAAGAGATAGAGCTCAGGCAAATCTGTTGCTATTTTAATCCCAATAAATGAGGATTTCCAAGACTGGCAACTTAAAATGTCTATATCTCCTTGAAAACACAGCCAAAAGGGATGGAATTTTTGTTGTAGCTTCCTCTCTAATATATATTTAAACCCATAAAATTTCAGAACAGAAGGAGTTCTGATGAGGAAGAAATATTATACCTGCAAATTTGTGGCCAGTTTCTCCCCAACAAATGAGGGTTTACAAAATGTGAAACTTGAAACTCCAATATCATTACCATAAGAATTCCGATCTGAGTGATTTCTTTTTTACAAATTGTGTATTTTTTCATAGAGAAACCAAATATGCAATCTGTTTCTGAAGATTTCGCGGAAAAATACTTGGAAAATTCTTCAAGTGTTGTGGCCCTAATTTAGTGCACAAAAAATTTCAGAAATTATGATCCATGTACTTGATTCTCTAGCCAGGCAGGTAAGTAACTTGCTTGCCTAATATGGATGGATGGCACATTGAGCAGGAGATATACCGGGACACTCACTAGCTATCTCCATCTCACTCACTAGCTATCTCCATCTCCTTATCTATTGCTCTCGCTGCGCTGACTAGTTCCAAATGGCCCAGCTCAAGAAAAAATAATTCTTCTTATATTATTTGACTGATGCCGTCCACTAGTGGGTCAAAAAACCAAGGAATTATCTTGCGAAGCTACCTAGGAGTTTGATGAAGTCAATTGGCTTGCAATGCCCCTTAGCCCAGGAAAGTACTCTAATACCACTTGCTAGATTCCTTAGTGCTCGAAAATTATCCCAATCATTCAATTCAAAATACCCTTAAGGTAGGGATACACCATACAAGAATCCTTAAGGAAGGATCAACTCCATATCTTTTCCATATGAGAATGATACAATAACAATTCCATCCTCCATAAGGATGACTCCTAAATGATACAATAACAATTCCATCCTCCAAAAGGATGACTCCCTCCTTATTTATAGCTCCTAGATACCCTAGCCCTAACTCTTGAATGATACAATAACAATTCCATCCTCCAAAAGGATGACTCCCTCCTTATTTATAGCTCCTAGATACCCTAGCCCTAATCCACCACTAGCAGAACTTATTTAATGACTAATTTAGTAGGCTTTATTTATTGATTAATATTGTGACCTTTATTAATGATCAATCCACATTATATTAATTGGCTACCATACCTATTCTACCATACATATCCTGACATTAAATCTAATGGTCTCTGTTATCCCCACTTTTTAGGGATAACTAGGAGATCATGTCTCGAGGCCCACAGGTCCTAGACATGGAGTACCGAGAGCAGGATTGACCTGAGCATGGCCTTGGAGGGCCCATCTTTTTCTCCCATCATCTTTTGTCTTGACAATAGCAGCAGTATCCATCACTATCAGATTGGTCCTGTATCAGAAGAGGTTCTTGTTCCATGAGGTAATTGGTCCAGGTATCATGGTATGTGTCAGTTTTGATCATTGAAACCTTTAAATATATGCATCTGATTCCTCTTATCTCTAACAACTGCTTGGATCTTACATTTGCTCACTTGACCGTGTTTGGGGGGATTGACATGGTGCCCTAGCAAGCCTGTGTCTGTAGGTTTTGGTTTGCCACTGGGGGGATTTCTGAAAATCCATCGTCCGCTCCCATCATAGCACCACTCTTACATCTTGTTTCCCGCTCACCTATCCCAATGCCATTCCCCTTGTCCAGGCATTGGGTTGACCTATTTCAGGACTGCATCGTATCTCGTGGGAAGAAGGGGCTAAAGGCCTAGAAGGTAAAAGTACGTTGGTAAAAGATAAAAGCCTAAAAATGAACCTCAAGATGCTTCGCTCCAGGATCCCTGAGAAAGCAATAAAAAAAAGCTTCTCAGCAAGAAACAAGAGGGACCTGAAGAAATAATAAAACAAGACCTAATCAGAGGATAGGGGGTCTCATCACGAGCCAGCCTATTAGGTCCATGGGTACCTAGCAGTATGACATTGCCACCAGCTGGTTACCACGCCAGGGCAGTGACTCTTGGTTGCACGACCAAGGGAAAGGGGGTCTCATCACAAGCCAGCCTTCTCATCTCTGCAAAAGTACTTGTGGGTAACACTGTCAGCTCTGGTCACCACGCCAAGGCAATGTCCCCTGATTAGCTCTTGAACAAAAAAAACAAATAAAAGAATAAAAAGAATACAAAGAATAAAGGCAAGAATGGGCTTGGAAAAAATGCATCCATGACAGGTACAACTCGCCTTCTACAAAGGCACCCACAGGTAACACTTATGCGTCCTTGGCCCACACTGCACCCACATGCTTGGACATCCCATGACCACATCACCTCACTTACATGGCTTGGATGAGATCTTTCTGGGAACTTTCCTTTTTTTTGTGGACACTAGCCCAATAGGAAGCCTTGTCCTTTTCCCCAGACTTGTATTGCAGGCTTGTGTAACGTCTTTGAGCTGTCAACTGATGTATCAGGGATTTTATGCATGTGTTTAATAATATTAATGATGAAATGTGATTGACATTGCTATGATCCCCGTGACTGATGAGCCCATGGAGGGCGTAGCCTTTGATGTGCAGGACCATTCTTGACGGACAGGTACCATTTGGACCAGTACACATGGGGAGATAATCAGTTCGGACCTCCATGGGGCTGAAGAGCCCACCAGATGGATGCTGAGACCCCATCAGGGGGCAGAGACAGGACAGAGGTTGATCATAGTTTTTGCACCAGAGAAGAAGAGGGCGTTCCACCAGAGGCACCCTGGCATAGCTTAGCCTAGGGAGATGAGCCCTTTTTACTGAGACGTTGGCCTTGGAAGGCCTGGGACGTCACCTTTGACGACCATGACATCATCTAGCCTATTGGATGTCTTTTGGAGGCAGACTGGGCAGCAGTGGCACGTGTGGCATGTTGGAGAAGCCTCTAGAGGGCTAACGTTTTGCTCCAGGATGTTTCATTTGCCCTGGAAAGGGCTAGCGCCTCCCTTAGAAGGGCTTTTACTCTCTTTTTTGCTTAATTAGGGTTTTTATTTGACAATTTAATGTAAAACAATATGATTTTGATAATTTGGCCTTGTCGGCCTTTTACCTAACCTAAAAGTAAAATTAGGTCAAGGTTTTGTATAAATGAGAGATTTTCACTCTCATTTTTATCACAACTTACTCACTCATTAGTGAGGTCTGAAATTAGCGCCCTATCTTGGGTTATTGGATAATTGGGTGATGCGCACTTGTTGAAGGAAGGCTATTTTGGCATATTTTGGTTTCTCTCTTGAAGGAAGGTGTTACAACTAGGGTTTGCACATTTATTTCTTGGTGAATTGTAAGTATTTTTTTGCAAAACTTCTTGAATGAATGGTTGTAGTTTAATTTCTTGCATGTATTTATGATTATTGCTGAACAAAAACCCTAGGTGACAAGCACACAAGTAGGTCCTTGTCTCATGTCCCCTGATAGAGAAATTTTCAGCCATTGAAGAGGAAAAAGAGAGCCTAGCCGTAGCTACACTCCTTTCTCCTTTTCTCTCTTTGCTAGCCGTACCTGTTTGAGCTCAAGAAGGAGAAGGCGTCCCAAGCCTAGGTTATCTACACTTAGGGCCGTTTTCTTCTAGGGTTTGATGATAGAGCCTTGCTGTAGCAACACTCTCCCTCATTTGACTCTCTTGTCTTGACTTTATCTTTCATGCTAGCTGTTTTTGCCATCATGATAAGTAGAAGCTTAGTTCAAAAAAAAGTGTAGTAAACTGACATTCTCACCATAATCAATGTTCACTGCAGTTACAAAATAGCTATCTAATCCTATCTTATCTTCATACAAATATTTCATGCAACCATTTATTCACAATTTTCTAGGTGTGCTCATGCACTTATTTACTCTCAATTTGGAAAGTGTACACGTGCAACTCAAAACTAACATATCTTCACTGCCATGTGCTCTTGCATCATTCTCCCCAAGATCTAAAATTCATGAGCATCTTGCTTGGTTGTCAATGAACAAGACAAATTCTTTTGGCAAAAGATAGTGGCTCCAATTTTTCAATGCTTGCACTATGGCGTAAAACTCATGATCATACACCAAGTATCTTTTCTTTGCCTCATTTTTTTCTCTAAAATAAGCTATGGATATTCCTTCTGGGCTGCAGACAACTCCAATGGCCATACGACTTGCATCACAATCCCCAAAAACTTTATTAAAAGATGGCAAAGCTAATACTAGGTTTTTTGTCACTTTCTTCTTCATAAGCTCAAAACTCTTTTGAGCATCTGTTGTCCAAATAAATGTCTTTTCCTTCTTGCAGTTAGTTAGTGGGGCACAAATAGCACTAAAATTTCTCATAATTTTTTTGTAGAAATTAACCAAGCCATAGAGGCTTCTTACCTCAATTATGCTCCTTGGGGTTTTCCAATCTACACTGGGCTTTACCTTTTTGGATCTATTTTCAGCCCTTCCTCGGAAAAAACATATCTCAAATAGAACAACTCTTCTCACTTAAATGAGCACTTTTTAAAATTTATTTGCACCTACTCCCGCTTCAGCCTTTCCATTACCTATCTTAAATGTAGCATATGTTTGATGCACTGTGGTTGGCAATAGACTTGTAATATCCCCAATTATGCTAGGCTAAGATATTAATGCCTTTGTTGTTCGATTTATGTGTTCTGGTTGTGTGTTTTTGACAAATACTTTGCATGCAATGTTTTGTGCTAATTGATAACTTTTTACAAATAGTTTGCAGTTATCCTCATGCTGGTCATTTTGTCAAACATATAACATTCATCCAAAATACTCATGAAATAGAAGAGACAATGTAGGCATTTTCATTCATGGATGGAAAACCCAGCAACGATACAATCTCTATGGGTTGTTATAACAACTGCAATATACTAATGAAACACACAAAAGCAAACCAAAAACTTGTAAGCCATGCCAATGTCTCCTCTAGTAGATGGTTGTCCAAGTCTCAAACCCCACACGACTGCTACAACCCTACTCTAATCCACACGGCCCAGCAAGGGAGGCACTCAGCTCCCCTAAAACCCTCACGAACCATTCCCAAAGAGCCTGCGACTCTCCTCCTTAGTTAGGCGACCTACAAAAAGACCTCGCGGCCTCTCCTGTACCTTGTTGCTTGCAAAAAGAGGACTCGGGTCCTCTTCAATACCCCCGTGGACATGCAAATGGCCTCACGACCCTCCTCCCTATTTGTGGCTTCAACAAACGGGTTCATGGCCCTCTCCTCACCCTTATGACTTGCTCCAAGCCTTTCGACCCCCCTCAATTCGCCCATGACCCTGCAAAAGAGGTAAATAGGCCCTCAAGGGAGCCACATGAGCCTTCAACCACTGTCCTGCAAATAAACCAGATCGGCCCTGTAATGTCCCTTTCCAAATAGGAGCTCTAGAGAGGAGGCTTAGTGGTCTAAACCGCCCCATTAGACTATAGCCAGGGCCAAAAAGGATTAAATAGGATCACTAAAGGTCACTTCAGTCACTGGTATTATATTTGGAAAGTGACATTGAGCTAAAAAGGGTAAAAAGCGCTTCTAAGTCAGTATGAGCTAAAAATAGAAGTCAACAATGAATTAGGGTTTTAGCAGTGATTTAGGGTTTTGGAAGTCAACAGTGAATTAGGGTTTCAATAGTGATTTAGGGTTTTGGAAGTCAACAGTGAATTAGGGTTTCAGCAGTGATTTAGGGTTTTGGAAAGCTATAAAGGAAGGGTCAACGACCTAATTCATCATTATGCAGATTATGACTTGTCGTTGAGGAGAAGAGGCGCATCTCAGGAGAGATAGTTCAGTGGATTCTAGGAGGAAGACACCAGTTGGCTGATTTTGGTGTTGAGAGACACACCCTAGTCACCGGGGAGATCATTCAGGTCTTCCATCATTCTTCAGCAACAATTACACAGTGTTCCGCAGCAAGGGCGCATTCATCTAGAGTGAGGGCGCAACTTTTGAGAGGGTTTTTACTCGACTTATCCCATCCAGGGAGAATTCCGAGATTTCCCTCCGACCCATTTGAGAGGAAGGCAAGGCGCATCTTTTGCCTGGTTCCTCATTAGATTCTGACGAAGGAATCAACTGGGGTGCATTTTCCAGACTTGGATGTGCGACACTTTTGGCGGATACATTTGGGGTTCCAGAGTGAGCATCAAGCCATATTCAGGGAAACCCTTTCGACCCATTTCCCAGTAGACCAAGGCGGTCATTTTGAGACACATCTTGTCCGATTCCGACGGTGGAATCACTAGGACGCATTTTGCCAGAGAAAGAGGGGCGCATTCCCCCAGGGGGATCCATCCAGGGTCCAAACTCACTAGCAGAAGGGTCCGACAGTTACCAGTACTGAGGACTAGAGCAAGGCGCATCATTTGGGACAGTTTCCAGGCCATTCCGAGAAGTACAACTCCCAGGGCGAACTTTCCAGACTTCCAGCAGTTATCGTCAGAGCTGCCATAGTCCCAGCGCATCCATTGATTCTGCAGTGCTCCCATATTCCGGGTATTATCTTTTAGTTGCTTATTTGTTTTCCGGCTAAGATCCTTTGTCTATTGATCTAGTCGAGTATTGCCAGTTTTTTCAGCCGCATTCGACCATTTTGTAATCCACAGAGATATCATAATATAAACTTTGCAGTCCTTTGTCGCATTTGTTATTTGTATGATCATTTATATGTTGTAAACGATTAATCCTACACACACATTAGCAGCGTTTCCTAGACTAGCCAAGTCAGGAACATTACAGTGGTATCAGAGCTTTAGTCCTGCCAGCCTGTGACTAAAGACGATGAGTGCAGCAGAAGACCCAGAGGGCCGTGAACACGTAGGTGACGAATATGTCACTTATAGCAGGCGCAAGGAAAGAAGGCCTAGGCCTAACTTTCCTCCTTTCCCTCCCAGTTCAGAGGATGAGGAAGAGACACGCAAAGAAGCAGAGAGAAGAGCAAAGCGTGAGGCCAAGCGCGAAGTAGAGAGAAGGCTAGGTGACCGATATGAGCGACCAGAGGGCAGTGGTAAGGCCACCATGGATCCATATGTAGCCTTCATGCAGGTTATCAGTGATATTTTAGCTAGTCAGTGGACGATGTCACAGTCCTTGGCTCAGGTAGTTGATAGATTGGCTATGGCAGACATCCAGGGCACACAAGCCCCACATACAGCACAGGGGAACTCAGGAGCAGGTAGTCGACCCCAGTCACCCACTCGCACGTACACATTTGCGAGCAGGATTCCCAGGTCCTTGTTCCCCAGCTTCCAGAGGGCACCCCCTACAGCAGCACAACCGCCGATAGCACAGAGGATGCCCACTCATGCAGACGACATTGCAGAGTATAGGAGGGAGTACGCAACATTGGGTCGTGACTTCCATCAGGACATGACCTTAGTCGAGTACTGTGGGCTCTGACTCATGAACTGCTCCAGAGAGCCGCAGAGGGGAGGACCACAACAACAGCAGGGGCATAACCTCGATTTCATCCGAAAAGTTGGGAAACTCACCATCCCTTATTTCGACGGATCGTCCAAATACACCACCAGAGCTTGGGTACAGAAGCTAGACATGTACTACAAGCTCAACTAGATGACCGAGACAGAGGCCATCAGTTTCGCAACCTTACACTTGGAGGGTGAGGCACACGAGTGGTGGTATCATGGACTGGTGACATTGGGTCATAGTCGCATCACCTCCTATAGGGAGTTTACAGATAGGCTCATGGACAGGTTTGACAGGAAGGATCCCGAGATACACTTCAGGGATCTAGCCCAGTTGAGACAAACTGGCACAACAGAGGCATTCATCACAGAGTTTCAGCGGGTAGCCGTGGCAGTGACAGATATATCAGAGCCCAGGCTGATCATGCTATTCACAGAAGGACTCACAGAGCCTTTGAGAGGATGGGTGAAGGCATACAGGCCTCCCACTTTGCAGGATGCCATCCTTCGCACTTGAGATCTGGCAGACTCAGTGCCAAAGACTAAAACTTTCTCCAAACCATTTGTGCCCCAGAGGGATCGAGACAGGAAGCCATTCCAGAGAGAATGGAAGGGCAAGGAGAAGTTGGATGATGAGACTAGGCGAGAGCTTATGAGGAAGAAGCTTTGCTTCAGCTGCAGAGATCCTTGGGTCCCAGGCCACAGGTGCATGGGCAAGGGAGAGATTCATTATATTGAGGTAGCAGCAGACAGCGTGGATAGTGAGGAGGAGCAGGACAGTGGATCCACTAGCTCAGAGGAGGAGTCAGCACCAGCAGAGGAGCAGCCTCCCCGTAGACCACCAACACCGGCAGGAACCCATCCTCCAGTAGTCCCACAACCGCCATAGTAGGCTAACAGGAGGAAACCAGCAAAGGGAGGAGTCATAGCGACCCTTTCTGGTGTTCCCAGGTATGATACCCTCCGTATTAGAGGGATTATTCAGGGGCAATGAGCAATTGCCCTGATAGATGGTGGGGCCACCCACAACTTCATCGATGCTTCACTAGTATCGAGACGGGCACTTCAGACATAGGAGTTTGAGGGGTTTGATGTTGCGGTAGAAGATGACCACACAGTGGAGTGTCTAGACAGAGTTCCAAACTTAGAGATGAAGTTAGGCAACTACATAGTGAGAGACACATTTTATGTGGTTGACCTATCAGACACAGATGTGGTGTTAGGAGTTCAGTGGATGATTACCTTGGGAAAAATCACCACCAACTACCAAACCTTGGAGATGGGATTCAGAGATCAGGATGGGAAGAAGGTTGTTCTAAGAGGTATGTCGACAGAAGCACCCAGGACAGTTTCAACCAAGAGGATGGAGAGGATATTCAGACATGGGGAGGTAGCATATGCCACATAATGCTTGATCACTACTCAAAAGGATTCAGAAGGTCGACAACAGTGCCATATTGAGATCAAGAATTTATTGGGACGACATCAGCAGGTCTTTGAGGCAATTCCACCAGGGAGACCACCTGACAGGGGGTTTGAGCACACCATTGAGTTGGAGGAGGGAGCCAAACCTATGATCACCCCCCCTATCGTCATCCTAGGAGGTTCAAGGATGAGATAGAGAAGGCAATCAAGGAATTGTTGGTGATGGGACACATCAGACCGAGCAATAGCCCATTTGCTTCTTCAGTTGTCTTAGTTCTGAAGAAGGATGGCACCATGAGGATGTGCATTGATTACCGAGCCTTGAACAAGAAACCATCAAGAACCGGTACCCTATTCCATGCATTGACGAGTTGATGGATGAACTGCATGGGACAGTTTTCTTCTCAAAGATTGATCTATGCTCTGGATATCATCAGTTCAGCGTCCGAGAGCAGGACATAGAGAAGACGACATTTCGATGTCATTTTGGACACTTCGAGTTCCTAGTTATGCCATTTGGGCTAACCAATGCACCCGCTACATTCCAGTCTTGCATGAACCATATATTCAGGGATCAGTTATGGAAATCAGTCTTGGTTTTCTTTCGACGACATCTTGATCTATAGCCGGTCATGGCAAGAGCATATGAGGCACCTGGATGAGGTATTGAGCATCATGGAGGCACAATCATTATATGCCAAAGAGTCCAAGTGCGAGTTCGGTATGATAGAGCTGTTTTACTTGGGCCATATCATCAGTGCACAGGGGGTACAGGTGCACCAAGAGAAGATCAGGGCCATTCTGGATTGGCCAACGCCCAGGAACGTGACATAATTGAGGAGCTTCTTCAGGCTATGTAGCTATTACAAGCGGTTTGTCCGGGGTTTTTCTCATCTTGGAGCACTCCTGACAGATCTTACCAAGCATGGGGCCTTCATATGGACCGAGAAATCACAGGAAGCCTTTGATCACATGAAGGAAGTCATGGGCACTTGTCCAGTGTTGGCACTACCAAACTTCCCCTTGCCATTTGTACTAGAGTGTGACGCATCCGACGAAGGGATCGGTGCAGTTTTGATGCAGGGAGGACACCCCATTGTATTCGAGAGCCGGAAGCTTAGTTAGCCTAAGAGGTTGTACTCCATTTATGACAAGGAAATGTTGGCAATCATGCATGCCTTGACCAAGTTCAGACAATATTTGGTGGGCAACAAATTCGTGGTCAAGACCGATCACAACAGTTTGAAGTATTTCCTTAAGCAGAAGGACCTCAGTGAGCGCCAACAGAAATGGGTGACGAAGGTACAGGCATTCGACTTTGACATAGAGTATGTCAAGGGGAAGAAGAACATTGTGGCCGATGCACTATCGAGGAGACCTGCGGCATGTTCTTTGATGGAGATTTCAGCAGATTGGAAATCACACTTGTTAGTGGAATATTCCAAGAACAAGTTCGCTTGTGAGGTGATGGATGAGCAGATACAGGATGAATGGTATAGGGTCATTGATGATGTCATATTTTACAAGGATAGAGTCTACTTGGTGCCAGATTCAGGGCTCAAGAAGAAGATCCTCATCGTAGTTCATGATTCACCTCTAGCAGGCCGTCAGGGGTTTTTCAAAACCTATAGAGAGATCAGAGAGAGGTTCTCATGGAAGGGCCTCAAAGAGGATGTTATGAGACACGTCAGTGAGTGTACGACTTGCCAGCAGAACAAGTCAGAGCATGCTCTTCCAGCAGGGCTACTTCAACCACTCCCCATTCCAGAGAAGAAATGGGAGAGTATATCTATGGACTTCATCACAGGTCTACCTAAGGTCCAGGGTAAGGACTATATCTATGTAGTGGTCGATAGATTGACCAAGTTTGCTCACTTCTATGCCATACCGACAGAGTACAACGTAGTTCAGGTAGTCAAGCTTTTCTTTAGGGAGGTCTTCAGACTTCATGGGTTATCGAAGAACATTGTCAGTGACAGGGACAGTAGGTTCATAGGGACATTCTGGAGAGAGTTATTTCGGTTGGTGGGGACAGAGTTGACACCTAGCACCAGCTATCACCCTCAAACAGATGGGCAAATTGAGATTGTCAACAAGTGGGTTGAAGGGTATTTGAATTTTGAGGAACTATGTAGGAGGACAACAGAGAACGTGGGTAAAGTGGTTACATTTAGGAGAACATTGCTACAACACCACCTTCCACATGTCCATTGGTATGACACTCTTCCGAGCATTGTATGGATATTGAAATATCCTTGATCCCGCTGATCAAGATATTTGCTACTGTTCTAATGCTCTGTCTTGCAGATCTGATACATTGGGGGTTTCTGGATGCGTTTTAGCTGTGTGTTTGAGATATTCTTTGGTTATTGCGGTTGCATGTTGGTTATTGCTGGTGCATGTTGGTTATTACATGTGCATGTGCATGTTGCATATTTAAGGTTTAACAATCATATAAAGGATGCATGCAAAAGTAGAGAACATCAACTGCTCAATATCATGAATAATAACGGTTCAAGCATGGAAATACAATAGCCTACTAGAAATATAGAATCTAAACGTCAGTCAGATCTCCTGGATCAGTACTGGAATACAATCGAATAACATAAAAATACCCGTGATCAGAAGATGATAGCAGATCTGATGCATGCACGGATAGATCGGCAAAATACGCAATTCCAGAGAAATACGGTAACCGCTACCAGTTGGGAAACTCGATCGGAAGAATCGACCGTCAGAATGTGCTCGAAATTGCTCCAACAGAAGCGCCCTAGTCTCTAGACTGGAATGGATGTCTGTCGGATCTCGGATCTGACCCCTGCGGCACTGGATCGGGACCCCTGGGGGGTTTGCGCCCCTCCTGGGACACTGAATGCGCCCAAAAAGATTCCACCAACGGAATCTGCTGCTATATGACTCAAAACGATCGTCTCGCCAGATGATGAAATGGGTTGGAAGGGTTTGTCCGGATCTGCTCTGGAACTCTGCATGCAACGCCAAATGTCTGTCCGGAATAACTGCGCCCTGAATGGTTGGATGAATCGATCTGCAAGATTCCACCGCCGGAATCTGATGATAGATGGCTCAATAGAAGCGCCCTGGTTGGATCTCAAATGGGTTGGAATGAAACTGCAATCGGGACACAGGTCTCTTGCAGCTCTCCAAACCCTCAAACTAGCTTGCGCCCTCCCTGGTTGAGCTGCGCACTCTACAACGGATGCTCCTAAAACGCACGGTGAAATACCTGGATAGTATCTCCGATGGGCTAGGGTGTGTCTCTCAACACCGAAACCGATCAATGGTGGTGGTTTCCTCCAGAAATCCACAAAACAGTAAGGTCGGCTCTCCTCCTCCTCTGGGAACTCTCAACATCAAATCATAACAATGCATAATGAGGAATTAGGTCAAATTCCTCCCTTTATACCTTTCCCGATCTAATTCACCATTGACCTCACTTAAGCTAGGCGCTTTTCCTCCTAAAGTGATTTATTTGTCAATTAAGTCCCCCTTTAACACCTTTTCATTCTAATTCTTCGTTGACTTAGGCTTAAGTGACTTTTCCTAAGTGTTTTGGCTTAATTCATCGTTTAGCCATCAATTCCTCCTTATTTTTCCATCTTGTTCCCTGTTTGTGCCTGACTATAGTCTACGGGAACATATAGACTACTAAGTCACTCCCTGCTGGCCGACTCTTGGGAACGGGACATCACAGATATGATGCTCCCACTTTGGTAAACTTGGTCTTCGGGGAGAGCAGAGCTCCCAAGGCCAAGGATTGGATCATAGAGAGTCAGGAGATTCTCAAGTTGAAAGAGAACCTGCAGACGGTGCAAAACCGACAGAAGATAAGTGCGGACAGGCACAGGATAGCTTTGAGGTTGGAGATTTGGTTTTTTTAAGACTCCAACCCTACAAACAGTCATCTCTGAAGAAGAGTGGGGTCGAGAAGCTCAAGCCCAGATTTTATGGTCCTTACAGGATCATGCGTCGAGTAGGCGAGGTCGCTTACGAGTTAGAGCTTCCAGAGGGGAGCAAGATTCATAACGTGTTCCATGTGTCTTGCCTCAAAAAGGCAGTGGGACAATTCATTAGCACATTAGAGGAGCTTCCCCCGTTGGATGAGGGGGGACAGTTGGAGTTAGTTTCGAAAGAGGTTTTGGAGTTCTGGGAGCGAAAACTGAGGAGTAGGGTCATCAGAGAGTGTTTGATTAGATGGAGAGGGCTTCCAATAGAGGACGCTACTTGGGAGAGCGAGCAGGTGTTGCAGCACCCTGGACTGGTATTGCTTGAGGACAAGCAATTTTGGGAAGGAAGGATTGTAATGTCCCTTTCCAAATAGGAGCTCTAGAGAGGAGGCTTAATGGTCTAAACCGCCCCGTTAAACTATAGCCAGGGCCAAAAAGGGGTAAATAGGGTCACTAGAGGTCACTTCAGTCACCGGTGTTATATTCATAAAGTGATATTGAGCTAAAAAGGGTAAAAAACGCTTTTAAGTCAGTATGAGCTAAAAATAGAAGTCAACAGTGAATTAGGGTTTCAACAGTGATTTAGGGTTTTGGAAGTCAACAGTGAATTAGGGTTTCAGCAGTGATTTAGGGTTTTGGAAAGCTATAAAGGAAGGGTCAGCGACCTAATTCATCATTATGCAGATTATGACTTGTCATTGAGGAGAAGAGGCGCATCTCAGGAGAGATAGTTCAATGGATTCCAGGAGGAAGACATCAGTTGGCTGATTTCGGTGTTGAGAGACACACCCTAGTCACCGGAGAGATCATTCAGGTCTTCCATCATTCTTCAACCACAGTTACATAGTGTTCCGCAGTAAGGGCGCATTCATCCAGAGTGAGGGCGCAACTTATGAGAGGGTTTTTAGTCGACTTATGCCATCCATGGAGAATTCTGAGATTTCCCTCCGACCCATTTGAGAGGAAGGCAAGGCGCATCTTTTGCCTGGTTCCTCATCATTTGAGAGGAAGGCAAGGCGCATCTTTTGCCTGGTTCCTCATCAGATTCCGACAGAGGAATCAATTGGGGCGCATTTTCTAGACTTGGACGTGCGACACTTTTGGGTGAGATCGGAAGAG
>CBVK0100099651.1:0-20050 GCA_900067695.1 Picea abies | reverse complement strand
GAGTTCCAAACAAATTTAACACAGCTGAAATAAGGAAGAACATACTAAAATAATCAACCGTGATGAATCTCACAGTCTCAAGTAAATATATCTTCTGTATCATTTCATTCTAGTTTACAAAATAACTCAGCATACAAAGGAACCCCTCTTCACAAGAGGTTTATTCCCCAGCTCACCCCCATGCCCCCTTCTCTTTGTTACATCCCTCCATCTTTTAAAATAAAAACTCTTTTTGATTAGAGGAATATAAAACGGTTCACCTTCTGGAACTCTGCGACTGCCAAATGCTCCGCCAGCTCTTTCAACAGTTACTGATCATTTGCCAAGTGGACATTTTTAGCTAGGATAAATCTTTGTGTTATCTGTGCATTTGGTTTTGCTTTGAAACCTCCAAAAATATGACATTGAATGTTGATTAGAGTGATATCCTGGTTGTACACAGTCTCTAAGCCTCCTCTTCCCACTTCATTTCTGAAATTATTAGTCGCCGCTTTCAGCTCCATGTATGTGAATCTCTTTGGTCCCCTGCCTGAAAAATTCCATAGAATATCTAAGCTGAAAATTCTGGCAATGTCTTGATATTTCGAGTACTACCTCAGAAATGCCCAGAAAGCCAAAACTCTGCAGAAGAGCTCGATACCAAATATGTAATCTCACCTGGGCGAGAAAATGATGATAAGATCATGCGTTTTATGATTAGAATTGTTTAGCGGAAACGACAGACTCAAAGCAGCCTTGCAAACATTTTCTGCCACAGAGAGCATACCCATGTATGGATTTTCATTTGAAACATTTTTCTCTTTATACAACTTCAAGTACATGCACACTTGCAAATCTGGAGACCAATATCCATTCAATAATCTGTTAAAATGGTGGACACAGTATCTACTGCCGTCCAATTTGTGTAAAAAACCCAGATATGTGCAGTTTTTCAAACAAACCGACTTTTAGTGTTCCAGTCTCGCAATGTTTGCTTGATTCCCTTTTCTTTCCCTGAATTCACAAGGGATGAACATCAACAACATTCTCAGTGGCGTCAATTTTACCTCAGGAGGAGTAGGAATTCTGGACGAAAATAATGTAAGGCCTCAAACGACCAAATGTAAAGAATGTTATTCACTTTATGCTTGGATTTATATTTTTCACTGGGCATTTCAATTGCAGAGTGGGAGCATTTCCTTGAACAAGCAAATCGAGAACTATGCAACAGTGTATGGGAACCTCGCAGCTCAGTTGGGAAGCGAGAATGCTTGTGTCGAAATCTCTGGTCCTAATCGTGCTGCACTGCTGCCGAGATCATCAGACGTGAAATACCGAAATCTGCAACATAGGCCCTCATCAGCTCATCAAATAAAACATTGGAAGGTTTCAGATTGCCATGAACAATGGCCGGAGAGCAGTGATGGTGAAGATATGCCATTCCACGGGCCACCTCCTTGAGAATGCTCAGCCGTCTTTTCAGACCTAACTTGGAGTTATTTTCACTGCAATGCAAATGCATATCAAGGCTTCCCCGAGACATGAACTCCATAACCAAAGACTTGACCTGCAAAATTAGCTGATGCCCACTATTCTCACCAAATTTTGATGTTGGACTCTTCCCAACGTCCTGCATTCTTTTATCAGTCTCTTGTATGCACCTCTTGATGTGGCGGAGTGTATAACTTTGACAGCAACTATTGTGCCATCGTCTAACACACCTTTATACATGGACCCATGCCCTCCACGTCCCACTAGGTTATCAGGGCTGAGGCCATTAGTTTCTCTATTAACCTCTTCCTCACTTACAATCTTCATCTCCCTTGGCTCCTGAGCATCATCTCTAATCTCATTGCAGCAGTTTCTGACAACGCAGACTTTCTTCTGCGAAAACATATTAAAATTCTTAAAACTAGACAAGATGCAGATAACAAACCTAGCCCAACGGAAGTCGCCAAGATAAATATCCTTCTTTTGTCATCATGATGGTATTTTGTCTTCAATTTACAGGGGGGAAACTCTATCCACCCACCACAGAGAGCAGCGTTTCCTAATATTGGTGTAAAGTTCAGTTTTCTGAAAGCTCCGGAGTATGGTATTTCTCCTGTGAAGTTATTGTATGACATGTTTAAGTGCCTAAGCTTCCTTAATTTCTCCATAGAGCGAGGTAGGGGACCAGAAAGCTTATTGAAAGAGAAATCCATATCTTGAAGGTCTGCGAGTTGACCGATTGATGTTGGAATCGTGCCTTCTAGTGAATTGTAAGAAAGATTAAGGTAGTCAAGTCCAGCGCTATTCACTAATTGGTTGGGTATGCTCCCCGAAAAATTATTGGCAGAGAGGTCAATTGCTAGAACCATTTGCATTCCTCCCAGTTCGACAGGTAGCCTTCCTGTGAGTGCATTATGTGAGACATTAATGTAGAATTGTAGGTTATGAAGGTTAACCACTTGCAATGGCATCACGTTGGTTAGCTGGTTGTGACTGAGATCCAAAAGCTCGAGACTGGAACATCTCCCGATGTTGTCTGGTATATTACTACTGAATTTGTTATAGTTGAGATGTAATCTTCTTAGCTGCTGCAAACTTTGCAAAAACCTGATGAATTTCTCTAGAAAAATGGTTTTTGGAAAGGTGTAGTGCAAACAGATCTTTCAATTGACTGAATTGATAGGGAATATTACCTTCCAAGTTGTTCTCGGAGAGTTACAGTAGCTGAAGAGAGGACATCCCTCCTAGTGCAGAAGGCAGGCTTCCAGAGAGAAAATTGCGACCTAGATATAACGTGATCAATCCAGTGAGGTTGCTCATATCCTGGGGTATACTACCAGTGCAACGATTCTCAGTCAAAGAGAGATAAAACAAAGTTTGAGAAAGCTGGCCTATGCTTCCAGGTAAGTCACTCTTAAGAGCATTGCTCCGAAGAGAGAGTTTTTGTAGACTGGTGCAGTTAGAAAGTGCTCCAAATACGAGAGTGGAGTCGGCACTAACCAAATGATTCTAAGCAAGATAAAGTCTCTCAAGATGTCGCAGCTTGTCAAATTCCCGAGGTATGCCTCCTGTTAAGACATTACTAGATAGTGAAAGCTTCAAAAATTGAGAGCAATTTCTTTAATCTGTTACAACATAGGCTCCATCTAGGAATGGTACTTTCCCGTAAAGTGCCAAGAACAGTAGACCAGGTGCCTTCATCCATTGGGTGACCTAACGTGAAAGCTATAATTCTGAGTTCTCCTGCCAGTGAAATCAGCATCAGAAAATTTTAATGGAGTCGCCAGAGCATATGCAACCAATATTTTCCTATGACCAACTGCTCAACTAGGCCTTAGGACTATGAAAATGTCGTTCTCCCAGGGATAGATTTCAACTTCGATTTCCTCGGCAATGACGCCAAAATGTTGACACTCAGAAATGAAATTTGGGTTGCAACAAATCAATCCTGAGGCAACCTCGAACCACTTTGGATTGGAAGCTGCCCCTCCCAACCTGAGAGGGATCTCTTGAATAATGTCACAAAATAATCTTCAGTAAGCGTAAAGAGGTGGGAAGATTTATGGGTAAATGATAGTTTTGGATTTTAGAGTTTGGGGGTTGGACCAGGGAAATAGTCCATTGGGCATGGAGTCAAGTGAAAACCGAAGAAAGGAGATAATAGCAGTGATCATATAACTTGCGGAAAGTGAGGCAAAGTAAGTCTATCTTTCAACGATTGATAATCATGATGCGGTAGCAGAAAAAAGAAAGGAAAGGACATCACAATGAAAGCATCAATCAAGGAGGAATTTTCACTACGATAATCTTTAGAGGAAAACAAACGAAGGTTGATAACTAGATGCAGAGCGCTTATCTGGAACAAATTCTGATTAGTGACCATAGAACGCAACACATTTATATCAACTGTGGGTAAGGAGCATATAAAATGAATTCCAAACACATTTTAACACAGCTGAAATAAGGAAGAGAGTTCCAAACAAATTTAACACAGCTGAAATAAGGAAGAACATACTAAAAGAATCAACCATGATGAATCTCACAGTCTCAAGTAAATATATCTTTTGTATCATTTCATTCTGGTTTACAAAATAACTCAGCATACAAAGTGTAATGATCCCAAGCCAAATTCTTTCTTGGAATCAATAACTACTACTAATTTATTGAGTTATTAAGTGCATACAAGATTCATCAACACATGGAGATCACAATATATTCAAGATGTAGAAGTACAAGCAAAGATCTGACCTTTTTTATTATGAGCAATGTAAGATCAATACAATAGATGGCTGATCTGGCATAAACCGTAGATGGCCGTACAAGCAATAGATATGAGCTGCTACAAAATGCTCCCGCTAATACAAAGGATGCATCCAAAGGCTGAATAAGAAATGAAGATCAATACAAGCAGATCTAAATGAAAAACTCTCCAACTGAAGAATGCCACACTCCAATAGAAGGCTAAAACCCTCAATAACTCGACCTTGCTACCAAAAAGTGTCCAATAACCCTAAGAAATATGCCAATTGATAGATCAGGTGATGGTAAGAAAAACCCAGGTGCCTGAATCTCCAAGATCCCTCTCAATCTCTGTAGATCTGAAATCCTCCACTTAATGGTGTGCCCCACTAGATGAATGAAACCCTAGCTGGTTCGGCCCCGATGAAGGAGGCCTCCAAATGCTCTGAAACTCTCCAAGAATATAGATCAGGCTATGAGAATCCCGTGGGAGAAGTTTTAGACTCAGATCTCAAGCGGATCTCCCTAGATTTGAGTTTTATTGAATCACAAGATGTCCCCTATGGCTCCAAGACGTCCCAATATATAGACAAATGTAGAATGATGATAACCCTCTAGAAAATCCCTCAAACTGATGGTCCTTCCCCTGCAAACAAAACCCAACTGTCGGAATGGCCCTAGGCCCTCAGGATAAGTTGGATCGAACCTCCCTCTAGATGATGGTGCGCCCTTGCTGGAAACACAAGAACAATACGGTTTGCTACCTTCTGAAGCACTAGATGGAGATGGGCTGAGATTAGAATGGTGTGGAGGAGTCTTTCATCCCCGAGAACAAGCTGCGGAACAAGGTGAGTGGATATTTCACCACTGAGTTGCTCACGAGGGTTTGTACAGCAAAACCCCCAAACTGAATGCTCAAGAGCAATAGAAAATGCTAATCCAAAACCAAAATGAGTAATAGGTGCACCCCAACATCTTACTTATACTTTTCCTTCTAATTATCTGTTGAGTTAGGTTAACTCCCAGGGTTAATCTTCTATTTTTTATTATCGTTTGAAATTCAATTTGATTTGGTTTGGTTCGACAGATCATCGAATAGATGTGATTGTTTAAAATTAGCTCGATGATTCTATTGATAATACCAGTTGTTGATTGGTATCCCGAATTGTGAATTCAGTCAATGATATAAATCGAATTGGTTATGATATGAATATTATTGATAAATGGGTAATTGTTCCATTCTCATTCGACCAAATTTCGTATTTCTCTGTTGATACATAACCGAATCGCAAACGATTTGATTCTCATTGATTGCAACTTATTCGAATTGGATTCTGGTTGAGGTTACGATGTTGTTTCTATTATTAACTCTGTGAAGATTGATATGGATTAATGCTCAGTTCATGAATCTCTAGATGTTACCTCTGTCTAGTGACTATGCATAGATTCTTGAGCTGGCATTATTTCATTCGATTACAATGGAGACTATTTACGCATAGTGATTTTAATTAAAGGTTATCAATTCGTTACTATAACTAGTCGATGACAGTTATGACCATACCTATGAACTGTTGGAAATTCAGCATCTATGACTAAATTTATGGATAGAGTTATGTCTGTTTATCGTGATCATTTTCTACTATTTGATTAAACAATTTGGATCCTGTGCAAACCAATAATGCTTGTTTTATCTCATTCACAAAACAATCTTGTTAATATTTGATGCGATTTTATAACGGTTGGGAAAACATAGTACTCCTACTCTGTCCCGATTGTAGACTATTCGATTTGGTTTGATTGAAACGATTTATTTTTTTAAATCATTTGTAATCTGTAATGAATGGATTCAATTTGATTTTGATCATATGTTTGGTCCTATTTTCTATTTTAGACCAGCTACAAAATCGCTAGATTCTGTAGCTAAGTCTATAGAGTCATTTTTTTATTATTTTCTTTAATAAAATACTCCTCTAACTTTATCTTTATGTCTATTACAGGCAAATCCAAATTGGTAGTGGATGTGAGGAGCAGTTGGAAGATATCTTAAAGATTTCGCTTATATTTTAGTTATTTAGTTTAAGAAATTTTTGGGATTATTCCCAGATTGTGTAAACTGTTTGCTTTTATTCACAAGGATGTTTTACCTTGTGAGAAACTTATATAAACCTATGGTTTTGTAATATTAACAATCATCCTCAGTTGGGGAGAATAAGGATATGGAGTTCTGATTCAAATTGGAGCAGAATTGGTGTTTTGTTATAGCTTTCCGCTTTTCAATATATCGACACTTTGTTCCATGTTTTGTATATCATCTTGTTTATGGTTTAGTATTGCGTTAGCTATCTGAATCAAATGCAAATGATATAATTTTTATTTCTGTTATCCATATCTTGTTTTTCCCAAATAAATAAAAGACATAACAGTTATTAGTTCAATTTGTGAATCATAGCTTTGTCTTCTTCATAAATCGAACTGTAATATATGAGTTTGTTGCATAATAGGTTTCCCCTTTTGCAGGAATTTATAATCACGAAATTGTTATGATATTCTTTTATGTCTTGTTTGTCCTGTAACCTACTTCAGGAAGCATTATAGCTAATCATTTCCGAGAAGTTTAAGGACTTAACGGTGTGAGTTTCCCTCCTCCAATCAGCTTAGAAGTCATCATACGCAGGACAGACTTGGAGCGTTTCCAGGTCAATTAGTTAGATGTTTATTGCTTAGATTAATCAGTATAATATGAATGATATTTCAGTTAGATTTATATTACATTGTTTGATTCCAGAAATATATATTTATCTGTTAAATTTCAGTTAGCTTTCTTTCCCTTTCATAAATACAAAAAATCAAAAAGAGATTCTTGGCTGTCTCAGGGCAGCGATCACATGAGTTTTGCAGGTTTTAATTAAATTTGTAGTTTGTCCATATTGTATATTTGTGAATAAAGGATATCATAGCTGATAATTAGGTAGTTGATTTGAGTTATTATAATCATAGTTAGTATCTTGTAGTTAGTAAGATTAGTATAGTTAGTTTAGTTTGCTTTATTAGTTTCTAGTTTCCATTATTAGTTTAGTTCTTTGTCTTTGTTTTATTAGTTTCTAGTTCCCCTTAGATTTCTTAGCTCAAATCATTTCTCTTTGGTTTCCACACGAGACCTTAGGGCGGCCAACGGAGCCGTTAAACTCGTCAGGGTGGTCCATTCCAAACGGATTGGGTTATTAGACAACCCCGGACCGGTTCCACTCTCTTAATTGACGGATGGACTGTTTTGCCCGTCAACAGTCATCAACATAAAGGACAAGGATTATGAGATGGCTTCCTACTTTTTTGGTATAGACATTAGGATCAAAATGGAATTTAGCGAATCCACTGGCAATAAGAAAGGTGTCCATTTTTGCATACTAAGCTCGGGGAGCTTGCTTGAGACCATAAAGATATTTCTTAAGGTGACAAACAAGGCTAGAGTCATTCTGGACATAGCCAGGAGTTTGTTCCATGTATATTTCTTCTTGAAAATATCCATGCAAGAAAGCAGATTTTATATCCATCTGATGGACCTCCCTTTTATGTGATGTAGCAAGGGTAAGAATGAGGTTGATGGAATTCATTTTGGCTACAGGGGAAAAGGTTTCATGATAGTCAATTCCTTCAACTTGGGAAAATCCTTTGGCAACTAAACGATCCTTGTGTCTTTCAACACTTCCATCTAATGCATACTTAGTTCTGTAGACCCATTTACATCTGACAAGTTTTCTTCCTTTTGGAAGAGGTACAAGATCCCAAGTATCGTTTGCCATTAAAGAACGATACTCTTCATTCATTTTTGTATCCCAATATGGATGACCTGAAGCTTATGCAAATGTCTCTAGATCATGAGTTTCTGAAACTTGAGCCAAAAGAGAAGAGGCTCGTTGGAACTATGAACATGTCCGACGTTGATCTGAAGGATCACCAACAATATCACCAACTGCTTCTCATGTTGAACAAACCCATCTAAGAAGTGGTGGAGCTGGTGCTGGTTCAAGTTCAAAGGACTCATCTGGAGGAGGGTGAGAAGGTGGAGGTGGATTTTCATCCTCATTGTCATCATCTGAAGAAGAAACCAGATCAGAAGAAGGCACAAATGTCGAATATGGTTCCCAGACCGAAGAAGGCACAACCGTCGAATTAGTCTCGCAGGCCAAAGAAGGCAAAAATATCGAATTAAGCTCGCAAACCAAGATATTTTCATCAAATTTAACATCTCTTCTAATAATAATTTCATTACAATGTGATTGAAGAAGTTTGTAATGTTTGACGTCTTCAGAATAACCAACAAATATACACTTCTCACTTTTAGACTGCAATGCTTTCCTTTTCTCATCAAGAATGTGAGTCCATGCTATACTGCCAAATACATGGAAGTGACTTACATCTGGTTTAATTTTATTCCAAGCTTCTTCTGGTGTTATATTTTTAAGAGCCTTTGTGGGAGTGTGATTTACTATGTAATTTGCACAGTTGATGGCTTCCGCCCAATACTTCAGACTTAATTCCTTAGATTGGATCATACAATTAGCCATTTCTTTTAATGTGTGGTTCTTTCTCTCAGCAACACCATTTTGTTGTTGTGTATATGAAACAATGTGTTGCATTTGGATTCCCTATGTAGTGCACTAATTTGTAAAATTATTGTTCACATATTCGCCTCCATTATCTGTTCTTAACCTTTGAATTTGATGGCCAGATTGCTTTTCTACAAGGGCCTTATAGGCCAAAAAAGCTTGTCAAAAGCTTCGCTCTTAATTTTTAAGAAGTAAACCCAAGTATGTCTGGAAAAGTCATCAATGAAAGATAAGAAATACCTACACCCAAAAAAATAAGGAGAAGAAAGTGGACCACACAAATCACTATGAACAAGTTGCAAAGGACCCAAGGTGTGCCAAGAGGCATGTTTTTCAAAACTGTCCCGATGATGTTTGCCGAGAACAAAACCGACACAAAGACCATCTCTGCATGAAACAAGAGGAAGACCAATCACCATCTGTTGATTACATAGTTGTTGCAATGAGAAATAGTTTAGATGACCAAACCACTCATGCCAAATTTTGCTCAAGTCATCTCTATGAGCAACAAAAAATGATGAAAAAGATGATGACCATAAGTTGTCAAACTTGTACAACCTGGTAATATCATCAAAAATTCTAGTCACAAGAACATGACTAGGATCTTTTAGATCCTTGATTACAACTTGGTGAGGTGAAAACTCTATGGTTTTATCTTCACCTGAATGAGTGATTTGATATACTGATAGAAGGTTACAAGAAAGACTTGGAACACATAAGACATCATTGAAATGGCTATTTTCTACATGTATTGTTCTAGATCCTTCAACACTAAGAGATCTACCATCACCAACAAATGTTTTATTTGTGTTACATTCATTTAGAGTATAAAATATGTCTCTATCCTTAGCCATATGATAAGATGCTCCAGAATCAATAAGCCACTTATCAGAAGTATAAGTAGAAGGTGTATTGAAGGAGAAACTAGAAGAAGAAAGTGCATGTCCATGAGAAGAAGAAGAAGAAGTAGAATCAATAATGATGTTGTGCTTCTTCATCGATGCTTCTAAAGCTGCCATATTCTTGAAACATTTTGACTCATCATGACCATCGTTATCACAAAAGTTGCAATGTCTGTTAGTATTCTTATTTTTATATTTTTCTCCTTTGTCACCATTAGGAGCTGAAGTTGTCTGAGCAGGTTTGGGACCCTTATATTTCTTGTTGTTGTAGCAAGGATGTTGCTTCTTGGGATACTTGGGTTTATCTTTCTATTGGGAAACTAACGCTTTGTTAGAGGTACCTACAGTATTGATCACTCCAAGTTGTATAAGCATATCTTCCTCTCTAATCAAAGAAGCACAAAAGGACTCAAGAGTGGGTTTTTCATAAGCTTTCCCTAGAGCCTCTCTCATGGCATAAAATGTATATACAAACATAGAATATGCACTACCTATATTAGAAATAATAATATATATGCAATGCTCTTCCTCCATTTTTATCTTACATTCTTCACATAAAATTTCAAGTGTTTTAAACTTAGATAAATAGTCTCCAAAGAAAGAAAAATCACTTGGACTCAAAGTCAATATTTGATTTTCTCACTGTTGTGCTTGAATAATATTGAGTTTACCAAACATAGATTCAATCTTGTCCCAAGCTTCTTCGGGGTCATCAATTTCTTGAAGGTGGTACCTTAAATCAGGAGAGATGGACATTCCTATTAGTCCTCATGCTTCGTCATTCCTATTATGCCACTTGGCCTTCTTATCATCATCATTGGGTGCTTTTTTATTTACTAAGGTAATCCAGTACAAACCTTTACTTCTTAATAAATCTTCAATATGAGATTTCCATTGGAAGTAGTTGTTGCTAGTAAACATGACATTACTTGTAGAATCCATATTAAATATGTAGATAATATGGACTTAAAAACTGAAACTGATGATCTGGATGGAAAGATCTCGAAAAATTATGCAATTTTATAAAAAACGGCACTGAAAACGGACTTCCGATGTGAGAGTTATGCCCTTTTAAAAAAAATGCATAAACGATAGCCAACTGACCGCGTGATAGTGTAAGTTGCTTTATGAAGTGACCCACTTCTATAAAGAGAAGTGGGGATCACTTTTACAATGAAGTTACTTTGTAACAGAAAATCTGCATGCAAAAAAAATAACTCTAAAATAAAATATTAAAGCTACTTATACTGATTCACTTTTATACTTGAAGTGAAATACACTTTACAATTTTAGCATGAACTTTTTCAAAAAGGTAACAAAAGAGAGACTTGAACTCAAGACCTCTTACTTAATAAGGCAAGTTTTAACCAATTGGTCTAACAAAACATATTGTAATGTTCAAAAGGAGGATTGGGGTTGTTGTTGTTGTTGAAGATGACCTTGGAGATGGTGATAAAAAAAACTCTTTTAATACAAGAAAAAAATTCCACTTCTAATTGACAACAAGGGTTAGATCTCGGTTAACTTACATGGAAGATGCACCTTTTCCTATTTGTTTCTGATTTGTTGAGATCAAACAAGGTGCAAGGAAAAGAGAATACACAGATCTAAAAGAGTAGCAACCCAGAAAAAAAAAATATAAAACGAAATAAAATCAAAATAAAACTTTGTAGAAATTTAAAAAATGCGTATTCAAGCTTTATACCTCTGGATCTGACTGTAATGGTTGTATATTGGGCAAATGAAAACCTTTTCAAGTGAAATGAAAAGTGTTCTTGAATGAAATGAGTGCTCTGAATGCAATGGGATAGTCTTGTTAGCCTATAAATCTACGAAAATGCTAGAAAATGGAGATGAGACAACTTGGCTTCACGATCTTAATCTACAACAGGAGTGGGTTTTCAAATAGTCTCTGATACCATGTTCGACAACACAAGTATTCAAACAAAGGATGAACACCTTCAATAACCACTCACATAACCAGATCAAAGATGAACACACCAATGTTTTCAGGTGGTAAAACCCCTACGAGGAAACATCCACAGCCCCAACCAACGTGACCACTTTGGAGCAGTTTATTAATGCAAAGAAAAACATTACAGAGAGATTTTACAACATAGTTTATCACAATCGATATTCAGCAAATGACCATGCTCTATAAATAGAGATCATGGACCAATCGGGTGTTAATCCACAGATCAATGGTCGTTAAGATTGAGGAGAGTATGAACCATCAGATCACTCTATGTTGGGAACATATCGTGACCGTCGCATTTCCTAACTACAAATGCATACTAATGCATACTAAAGAAACACACTAAGAAGCACAGTTTTACCTAATGACATATTAGACCAAGTAGATCTTAACTAACTCCTAAGTACATATTAGACCAAGTAGATCTTAACTAACTCCTAAGTGTCTAAATATCCTAAAAAAACCATGTGCATCTATGTCTCTCTAATCATGTGCCATACTTGCCAATACAATCATAATCGTGTGTAATAAACCCTCACATGGACTAGACATCAAACCCTCAATGATATGCATCCTCAAACTAACTAAAAAATTCACAAACACATCACAATAAAAAACCCTTAAACATGTACCAAGAAATACAAGATATGCCTCAACACTTACCCGAGCAAGATGTAACAATAATGAATACTAAACATACCAGTTTTGTATTTATGTAGATCTATCTCATACAACAAGTGTCACACAACAACAACCTTTCTAGGGAAAATCCTCAATATTCCATAAACATATCTCATGGAGACAACAATATCCAAATACTCATAAAAATAAGACATACCTTTTGATCCTATAGCTAGATATGATGTACTTGATCACTGTAAACCTTCCTAAGAGCTTGATTTCATACTTTTAGAACCTTGCACCCTCAACAACTCAAGATTTCATGGATTTTCAATTGTATGCACCCTTTTATACTGCCATCCTGCGTACTACGTGACCTCTTCAACTGCATCCCACGTACCCCTAATAAACTAGGGTTTTTTTCAATATTTATGCAACTTCTGAAACTTTCTCCTTCAACCCTTGTTGTTATTTCAGACTTTTGTAACTTCAAATATATCAATGATTACCTGCAATAAACCTTACACAATAATAGATTATTCAATGTACTAAAAAATGTGCTAATAGGAGACCCTTTCTCTCTTATTTATACTCTCCAAGTAGCTTTCTCTAGGGGTTACCTTCTAACTAACTTTACCCAACTTCTTTCTTCTAGAGATAACCCACTTCTAACCACTTGCCCACTTACAACAACTTTATCCACAAATAGTATTCTTTCCAATTCTGGTTGCAACTAACTTTATTATTTAATCAATTTCTTTTGCAACCACTTTGACTTAACCATAAATAGTAAAATCACCACTTCTTGTTGCAACCACTTTATTATTTAAATAATTTCTCTTTTCTCACAACTTCTTATTGCAACTAACATTTCTATAATTAGTCAATTCATAACTTCTCTGCCCTTAACTAACTTCTTGTTGCAACCACTTTATTAATTAATTTATTTCTTGGTCAACCACTTTGACTATTCAATCTTATCATCACAACTACTTTACCATAATTACCAAACTCACAAATTCTTGTTGCAACTAATTTATTTTTAATTATTTTCTTAATGAACCTACTATACCCATGATTAACTCCTAGTTACCATCAATTTGACTAGTACACTTCTTCTAGGAGCTTCTAGAATAATTGACTTCTTTGACCTTCTAGGGGATTTTAGATGACTCATGAGGGTTATCCAACTTCACATGGCCATAAATATTTAACTATGAGGATTCATGTGACATTCCACATATCATCGTAGCTTTAATGACATGTATTATGCATATATAATAGTATTACCTGCATATTCACTGATTTTAATGCCTTTGTACCTCAAACGAAATAGAGTCCCTTATCAATACCTTTGTGCTACCGAACTTCACTACTATACTTATCCAAGGGTTTACATCAATGTAGAATATCACTTTCCAAGGGTTTAAATCAATGACAACCAACAATCCAAACCAACTGTCGATCAACTTAATCCAAGTAGCTGACAATATTCCCCTTTGACATTGATGACAACACCAACATTGATGAAAACACCAACATTGATGGAAACACTTAGTCATGATAAAATTCATGCTCATACTCCTCATTAGTGTTTCTATCTCTCCCCCTTTGACATCAATGACAAAGGGTATCTCCCTTTGGGTCCACTCCCCCTGAATGAATTCTCCTTGGGAATGCTCCCCCTGTCTGAATGCCTTCAATATTTATCTATGTTTCCAAGCCTCTAATTACTCTCTCTCCCTTCATCTCAATAAAAATTTTCCCTTTGACAAAGGGTGTCACTTTGATGTAACACTGAAGTCATATCTCTCATTATTCCCTTGTGACCATCCCTCCCCCCAGAATCATGCCTTTCTTCTCTCTCTCCAGGAATCTAAATCTCTATCCATGCATCTGAGAAATATCTCTTCATGGAGTCATACCTCTGTTCTTACCTCTATGTCTAACAACTTCTTTGAATGATATTTCTACCTTTCTTCCTGCTTTTGTTCCTCTCCCTTGACTTCTCTACAAGATTTCATGTAGATTACATGTAGGGATTTTTATACCTTCTTCCTTTTGGATTTTTTTCCATTGGTGCTTCCTTGTGTAATCAACTGACTTATATGAAAAGCATTAAAGAATAAACATTCAAATATTCTTGTTTCATTATCATCCATTATGATAATGTTCCTTTATCTCTGAATCAATCTATGAACCACTATTTGAATCCATGTTGTCATCCACTTTCATATATCTGTCCAAACCTACTAAGTGTTATTACAAATCCATCTGTGTCCATGTGACCTATATGGTTCAACAATATCCTTCTCATGACATTGCTTATGTTGATGATTTATCTTTCCCTGTTTTGTTATTCCTTTCACTCCTTTCCTTTATGTGAACAATTGATTTCAATTGTTAAGTCATTGCTAAGAATCTTGTGAATCCATAAATGTCCATATTGTCCAAGAATTTGCTACTCAACTGTCCACAATGTTGACCCATCTGTCACTATACTATCATGAAGTCTTCATTGTTGCAACTGATCTTCAAATTTCAAATGCGTCCACTGATATTCTTCATCTTCAATCCAAACTCTACATATTTTGAAAAACCTGTGCTAAAGATATCTTTATTTGAATACAATCATAGACTTATTTCTGTGTAATTTTGTCAACTGATCAATATGTGATACTGAACATCTGCTAACTGACTGCTATGATTATGTTTACTCGAACTCTATAAGTTGCTTGAAACATGGTTCTTTGATCTATATCAACTACTGCATAGACTCCCCCTGTCTAATATTCATATTACCTGGGAGTCTCCAAGCTGGATGGATTAGAAAAATATCCGCTCGGATGCAGAGTCATCATCATCCTTGGTAGACTTAACATCTTTATGAACTCTGACTTTTTTATTTTTGCCTATGGATTCATCTTACACTACAATTCCTGAAAGTACAATATCTTGAACATGTTCCTTATTTAACTTCTCTTTTTTTCTTTCATTTCTTCTCCAAATATTTTGTATCTAACATCTTCATTTTTGTTTGAATATTTGTCTTCATCTTGTATTATTGTCAATCTTGTGATCTGTGGGGCCTGGTATTTTTTCACCTATTCTTCCTGTTTTCTTTTCCATACTTTCTTATATATGGTATCAATGTTCTCTTTCATTGAAGTATCGATCATGCTTCTACAATCATGATCTATGTGTCCATAGTTATGAAAATTGGAACATATAATGATACATGGGGCCACATAAGAATTTTTTTCTTTAACATTTCTTCCATAAGCCTTGTAATCTACAACCTTATATCCGAAGTTAGTATAATAAAAACAATGACCATAAAATAAATTTACATACTTGGGAGTGAATGGTGTAGTCTTGTTGAATTGTAGCCTTGGATGATCATGATTGAAGCTTCTTTGTGGCTTGAATGTCGAGGGTCTTCTTGAATGTGTATCTAAATGAGTTTTCTTATATTTTGGTTGACCATGATTCCTTCCTTTTGGTACTTCTGCATAACTCTTTCTATTTTCTTCAATCTTATTTTCTAGAAACCTAGAATGCTTCTCTTCATTCTTTATTGTTGATGTGGATGTTTTTGTCTCTTAAACGTTCTTGTTGAGATTGACGACTTTGAATCTTAGTGTGACAACTTCTTCTTCAAGATTCTCAACCTCTTCTTCTTTCTTCATTATCTGAGACTTCATGCTTTGTTTTTTCCTCTTTGCTTCTTCAAGTTGGATTCTCAATGTAATTATTTTTTCTTCAAGTATTCTCTCTTCTTGACCAAACTCTTCCTCAAGCTGGTTTAATTCATCAGTTATTTCCTTGAGATGATCTGTCTATGTCTTTCCTCTCTTTTATTCTTCTTCATTTTTTTCTTCTAGATGAGCTCTTAAATTCTTGACAGAGATCATTTTAGGGGAAAATTTTCACAAATGGGATTCCCAAAACAATATTCGTCAATTTCCATTTTGTCTAAAAACAATTCTCCCAAATTCCATAGAATAAAAATATTTTACCTTAAAAATCGCCAAAAGTTTATTGAAAGTATATAAAATCCTTAGAAATTTGAATACTTTTACAAAACTATCACCAAACATTTTACATTTTTCATATTACGGACTAGTAATATTATCCCATGTTTCTACAATTTAATTTAAATTCCATCGATAAAATTATCCTTGAAATTTCTTGATGACCTACTGATATTCTTCGGAACCTTGAACACTTTCCTTTTGCTTCATCAATTCTTTCTTGAGTGACTTTCTTTCTTCTCTTTCTTTCTTTCTTTCATCTAAAAAACTAATCAATTATGCTTCATAATTGTATTCTATTTCAATTGGCTTTTTTGTCTCATTACCTTCAAGGAATTCAATTTCAAGATGTCCACGTTTTTCACAATTAAAGAAAAAAAACACACTTCTATTGATTGCATACTCTTCTTCTTCTTAATATATCTAACATGATGAACATATTTCTTTTTGTCCTATACCTGCATCTTGTTTGACATTCTATGACTCTATGATGAGTGAACAATATATATCATGTAACTTATCCCAAATTTCTTTAGTTGATGAACATTTATCCATCTTGTCCTTAACTGGATCATATTGTCCTTCCAAAATGAAGTCCATTGCAATTTTGTTATTCTTCTTCAATTCCTTTTTGGTTGTAGTCTTTGCTTTGTTTGTAGAATTATATCCTATCACAATTGAATACCAAATATCATATCCCTTTTCCTCTAAAAAGGTTCGTGTTCTTATGATCCACATCTCAAACTTTAGACAACTATGACCATCAAACATTGTTACTCCATTCTTAGTAAATTCCATGATCTCCTTCCAGTGTTTAAAATGTCTCTTGAAAGAACCTACTATGTTACCAATTCTTGGATTACTGTGAGGGGGGGGTGAATCAGGGGTGAGAAATTTATAGAACTTATTAATCCTTTTAACCACAATGTATATTAATTTAATTTATTCAACAATGTTCATCAGTTCATCATTAATATGTTATTCCATCATATAACATTAAGATCTATCAGGTCATAATAAACAATAATAGACACATCCACAGAATGCATAGTACACCAATATTTTACGTGGAAACTAAATGCAAGAGAAAACCAATGAATTCTTTTCTTATATTTATTTAAGAATTACATTCAAGGAAGAACCAACCGCCTAGTTTCTCATGCTACAATCTTAGGGAATCTCCAACTCCCAAATTATCTGGCTACAACCAGAAGGAGTCTACAACCCCCTATGTTCTTCGGCTACAACTGAAAGGTGGGTACAACGACCTAGTTCTTAGGATCCAACCTAAAGGAAGATATAACTCCATGATTCTCTAGCACCAATCAGAGGGAGGATACGACCACCTTTCCTTGACCCATCCTACTGCCCTAAACTATAAGTGACAAATAGTTGATGAAACCACTGCCAAACTATCACTGTGAGATATACCATTGTAAACCTTTACCAATATGTGTCAACAACCTATAACAATGTTGTACCGATAGCATGTGGTCAACCTGTACCTGTAATCATCTTGTACCAACAAAAACTAACATGTACATGACTTGTATATGCTGCATCTCGTGTATGCATGCGACTTTTCTATATTGTATCTTGTGTATGTACATGACCTATCTGTACTATAGCATGCGTACACCTTCATAAGGATAGGGTTTCACTCTTTTGAAACTCAGACCCTTTGGTGCCTCTATCACATCAACCTGCAACTTCTCCCAACCTGTACCAATCAACCTTTACTATCAACCATGCACATCAATTACTCACACAACCTGTACCATCACAAGTGAATCAACTATGCACATCACAATACATCATAACCATGACTAAGACCAATATGTTCTTTGATTGATATATAAATATATCTATGCCACATCATCCATATACCATGTTTCAACAATACTACTAGCAAGTGCCTCTAACCATTGACCAAACATGTAAAAATCATAGCAAGTGTCTCTAAAGATGTACCAAGAATATCCCTCCATAGATCAAATATGATAACATAGATCCCATACTCAATATCACAAGAATATCATTCAAACCATGTTCCTTTATGTCTCTCTAGTCATGTTCCTTACATGTGCATATAATCATAATCATGTGTAATAAACCCTCACATGCACTAGACATCAAACTCTCACTGATATGCAACCTCAAACTAGCCAACAACTCCACAAACACATCACAATAAAAAAATCTCAACCATGTACCAAGAAATACAAGATATGCCTCAACACTCACCCAAACAAGATGTAACAATAATGAATAGTAAACATATGAGTGTTTTATTTCTGTAGACCTATCTCATATAATAAGTTTCATACAACCAACAACCTCTCTAGGGAAAATCCTCAATCTCCCATAACCATATCTCATGGAAACAACAATATCCAACTACTCATAAAAATAAGACATACCTTGTGATCCTGTAGCCAGATTTGTTGTACCTGATCACTGTAGACCTTCCTTGAAGCTTGCTTTCAAACTCCGAGAACCTCACACCATCAACAACTCAAGATCTCATGGATTTTCAACTATACGCACCCTTTTATACAGCAAGCCCAAGTACATATGTGACCTATTCTAGTGCAGCACACGTACACCTCAAAGAATAGGGTTTTTTCAGTATTTATGCAACTTCCGAAACTTTCTCCGTCAACCCTTCTTGCTACCTCAGACTTGCATAAGTTTAGATGTATCAATGAGTACCTACAATAAACCTTACACAATAATAGATATTCAATGTGTTAAAAAACTTGCTAATAGGAGACCCTTGTGCTCTTATTTATACTCTCCAAGTAGCTTCCTTTAGGGGTTACCTTCTAACTTTACCCAAGTTCCTTCTTCTAGGGATAACTCACTTCTAATCACTTGTCCACTTTTTTCTTTTCCAATCAATCGCTTGTCCACTTACAACCAATTTATCCACATATAGTAATATATCGAGTTATAGTTGCAACTAACTTTATTATTTAATTTTCTTTTCAACCACTTTGACTTATTGATAAATAGTAAACTCACCGCTTCTTGTTGCAACCACTTTATTATTTAAATAATTTCTCTTTGCAACTACTTTGACTACTTTATTATTTAAATAATTTATCTTTACTCACGACTTCTTGTTGCAACTAAATTTTCTATAATTAGTCAATTCATAACTTCTTTGCACTTAAATAAATTCTTGTTTCAACCACTTTATCATTTAATTTATTTCTTGGTCAACCAGTTTGACTATTCATTCTTGTGTTCACAACTACTTTACCATAATTACCAAAATCACAACTTCTTGTTGCAACTAATTTATTTTTAATTATTTTCTTAATGCACCAACTATATCCATGAGTAAATCCTAGTTACCATCAATTTGACTAGTACACTTCTCTTAGGAGCTTCTAGAATAATTGGCTTATTTGACCTTCTAGGGGCTTCTATATAACTCATGAGGGTTCTCCAACTTCACATGGGCATAACTCTTTAATGGTGAGGAGTTATGTCACGTTCCACATATCACAAAAAAATGGCATGACATATACTATCTATCTAGAATAGTCTTACTTGCATATTAATTGATCTTAATTCCTTTATACCTCAAAGAAACTCGGGTCCCTTACCCATACATTTGTGCTATCGAACTTCACTACCGAAATTTTCCAAGGGTTGACATAAATCTCTAAGGTTTGAAATCAATCTACAATATCA
>CBVK0100099650.1:0-23785 GCA_900067695.1 Picea abies | reverse complement strand
TTCCAATGTTTGACATTGTTAGGTATAGAGGGTCTATACTTCACTTCCACATCATACTTGAGCTTGGGGGGGAAAGGGATCTTAAAGTTACTAGAAGAGATAGCCAAATAATCTGCCATAGCATTTTCTACCCTTGGAACATAAGAGATGTTAAAAGATAAGAAAAAAGTGTTAATAAGATCCCAAAATTCATTTTTGTAAGTCCTCAATTTGGGATGTTTTCCTGATACAGATTTTTAACCCGATGCACAATTAGTTCAACATCTTTGAAAACTAGTAACTCCTCAATCTTCATATCTTTAGAAGCCCTCAACCCCAAAACAAGAGCCTCATACTCTACAACATTATTTGTGGTTTCAAACTCCAACTTATAAGACAAGGATATGATTTATTGAGATGGGGAAATAAAAACCACTCTAGCACTAGCACTTTCTTTAGAAGAGGCCCCATCAAAAAACATCTTCCAAACTGGGGTATCTTGAGGAGGTGTCTCACATGTTTTTATAGGTTGTTTTCTGATTTCAATGGGTGGTTGAGGATCATCAGTAAGTTGTAGAATATTGGATCCTAGATCAATGTCAATTGCATAAATTGGGGTTTGTAGGATTAGCTTCATCACTGATGATGTAAGCTATTTGTGCTTCCCTGTATAGCCTTTTGTGCTCTCCTACAAACACATGAATAATGGCATATGAAAGATCCATATGCAATGTTCCCCCCAGTCTATTAATCCAATATCTTTGAAATAATATCCCAAACTTAGGGGGGATATCAGCCACTACAATATCCATGACCACACTCTTCACGGTCAGTTGAAACAGAGTAACAATCAGGTCTTTAATCACTCCAAGGAATTTGACTTTCTTGGAGTCAAAGGAGTATAGGTCATGATAGGTTTTAGTGATCTCTAGACCTAGCTCATCCATGATAGATTTAGGCATAAGGTTATGAGATACACCTAAGTCCATCAAACAATTGTGTAAAATTTTATCATGAATATTCAATGATGTGTAAGAGGGAGGAGAAGAGTCATCCCTATTTTCTACCATAGGTCCCAATATGACTGTTGGTTTTTCATCTTGTAAGTTCACTGAGTATGTGGAATTTGAAGAAGATTCAGGTTGCAGCGTCTTGGAAAGGTACTTTTTAAATTCTTCATTTTTAATGAGTTCTAAAAATGGGACTAGAATTTTGATCTTTTGAATTCCATTCTCAAAACTGAAGGAAGATGGAGATTTCAGAATCTCCTTAATTTCTGGAATAGGGGTCTTAATCATTGCTTGATCGTTTTGTTCCTCTTTTTCCTTACTGCTAGAAGCCACAGCTTTAGCAGATTTTTTTTTTTCTTGGGCTAATCATATGTACTAGGATTTCCATTATTATTTTTTGACCTCAAGCTATATTTATTTTGGTTTTCATTTGTCTTCTCCCCTTTACTCAATTCATTCAATTGACTTTCCATAAGGGACTCTTTATATGCAGATTGACTTAAATGAGGGGAGGGGGGGGTATCACCCAAACAGTGAATTTTTGGATATGTTTCTTCATCCTCTCCTACTTCATCATCAACCATGTTATTTTGAAGAGGGGTATGAACTTTTTGGTCATATATATTTCTCTGATCTCTTTGAAGGATCTAAGGGGCATTATTTTGTCTTCTAAAAAATTTTTTGTTACCAGTATCTTGTGTGTTTTTGTTATTTTGTCTTCCCTCAAGTTTCATTTTTTCCATTTCAGCATAAAGTGATTTAACCAGCTTAGTTAGTTCATCTACTTGAGGGTTGACACCAAAGGAATCATAGGTTGAAGTTTCAGCCCTATGTTTCCTCCTATCTCTTTCATATTTTCCTCTTAGCTTATCATCTGGCAATATGTTTGATTCTACCTCCAAGGCTGCATCTTGCATATGATCTAGTGAGGTAGATCTCCTTTCTCTCAATAGGAGGAAAAAATTAGGGTCAAAATCAATGGCATAGGTTATCTTGGCAAAGGTTTCAGTAGGTTTAATCTCTGTGGGGATTTTGTTGTACATTTTTTTAAATATTTTTGAAAAATATGAAACTAATTCCCCTTATTTTCTCTTGAGTGACCCAAACTATGTAATATAATACAAGAAATCTTTCTTATCACCCCAATTCCTCATAAAGGAATCATCCAAGGCTTCAATTCTAGCAATTGATCCAGGAGTTAAACCCCTAAACAATTTTCTATCCTCACCATCAAGGCTTTGTACAAAAACTCTCATCCAAACATCCTCACTTTCAATATTAAGATTGCCAACATAGCTATAAAAAGATGCAAGGTGATCCTCTGCAGTCATGTCCTCTTCTCCTGTAAACTTGGGAATGTACTTAAGATAGTCTCCAATTGGGAGAGCATTCATAGGTTGAGGCAGCACAAGAGGAGCATAGCTAGCAGCCAATATGTAATCCATCCTATTTCTAGGAAAGTTTGCACCTGCCATTTGATTATGAAGAGGAGGATTATAAATTCTAGGAGATTTGCACCTGCCATTTGATTATGAAGAGGAGGATTATAAATTCTAGGAGAAATAGGGGGAGACTGGGTCTTGATTGGTACAGCTAGAGTATGAACGATGGGTAGCTTAGGAGAAGGAAGAGTATAGGATGGGCAAGTTTCAGTTTTAACAAGAAGAGACTGAGTCTTGGAAGAGGATGGTGGAAATTCCAAGGGAACTAAAGTTCCTTCTTCTTTGGTCACCACAAGTTTAAGAGAGGGAGAAGGAGAAACTAGGGTAGGAAAATCTTCTAAACTCTCAAATCTAAACAAAATTTCAACATCAGGTGAGGCAAACACTTCAAAACTTTCAAAACTTTCTTCTTTCATCTGGGGAGAAAAAGAGGAATACTCTACAGGGAAATCTTCAAGATTTAAATTTCGAGGAGTTTCAACAAAAGGTAAAAGAGGATCACTAGATACAGCTACTAATGTTTTAAAAGTAGAATTAGGAAAATTTCCAGTAGTACCTGAAACAACACTCAAAAGCCTTCTTGATAAGATTTTCCTTTCTTGATGATCTTCTATGGGTCAGCTTCAGGTGTAGCCAGAGGTAAATGTGGGGTAGACCTCATGTGTCTACCTTTGGGAGCCACAACTAAAACAATGGAGTCACCAGGTGCAAACTGCAGTCTTCAATGTATTGATTACTATGCACCCTCAGAATCAATATTCCTTTGTTGTTCAATCCAAAGGAAATTTTTTCAATATGTTCCCTAGAAATGACGCGAGGAATGTTAGCACTGAAAGTTACACTTTGACTGCTAAATTGCAAGCTCAGTACCCATCAATAGGTTTGTAAGGTAATTTTTAATGATAAAGAGTCAAATGGATCAAACTCAGCCCAGCAATGTAAATTACAAAAAGTTTTAGATAAGATGTATCAACAAAAGAGGTCTTGTCTAGCTTGGATTAGGGTTTTAAAGAGTAATGTGGATAGAAGGAAGACTTTAGTGAGAAATATGAAGTAGGTCTACTATTAGCATCAAGCATTACTATCATACCAATGAAGGAAAATCTTTAGACATAATAACTTCTTTAATCAAAGGTTAAACTCTAAGAACACATATAACAACATCACAATCAAACCTCCATTTTAATACAGTTATAAAATATCAATTAAAGCATTCAATCACAATAAATTTCAGAGTAAAAGAGAAATAAGTTGGTAGGAAAGAAACTGACTTCTATTAGACAAAAATTCATCAAGTCTGATACATAAAATCTAGAGTTGGCTATGTTACATCAGTATATCACAAAAAGTGTCTGACATTAACCATTCTAACCTCGACAATGACTTCTAATGCTCCTCTTATATCCTAGGCTATGAATGACAGTTGTACAATTCGAACCCCCCTCTAGCATAGGATTCCCACATCATGAAGCTAGGGTAGCTACAATTGTTCAACAAAAATAACGGACTGCTAAAAACTAGGCTTAATGATGGAAAATACTATAACATCTTTAATAGGCTTGATGATGTGTCTCTTGAGTGCATCATCTTCTTTTCAGGTGTCCCTCCAGCTTTAAACTAACATCCAAGAAGTTGTGCCATACTTCTCTAGCCATCTGGAAATAATTGATCCTCTTGAAACCTCCAAAACAAGAATTTGCAACAAATTTTCGAGCACCATCTGTATTAGCTAGTTCATAGCGAAGTTCACAATGCCCGACTGCATAAACCAGTTTGCAGCGCTAGGCACTACAAAATTTCCTGTAGCTGCTTAATATATCTAGTAGAGCCCAAAAAACCAAAAAAAACCATCTTCAAAGCTAGAGATGTCTGTAAAAACTCATTATCTAGTGTATGAGTGAAAAAATTAATCATGGGCATCATACTTCGCCAAAATCTCAAAAATGCAAGAAACAAGCACTGTCCAAAACTGGAACTCTTTAAGACATTTCATCTTTTTACTTTTTGAGTCTGGAACTCCTTCTTGTGGCAACTTGGGCCAACACATCCAAATTCCTCTTGACTAGCTCCTCCCTGAAAGGCTTCAGCTCCATCTTTAACCCCCTGATCTGACTTTGGTAGCTTATATTCAATTTGTATAGGCTCTTAAGCCACTTGTGGAGAGGTCTGAATATTTTAGCAATGAACTTGGATTTTACAAGAGTCCCATGATACATATCCATGATATCACTTAACTTCTTCCTTTCAACTAACCCCTCCCTTTTCAATTTAGCAATTTCATCTCTGACCTCTTTAATTTGTTTGTTCAGCCTTTTGAAGGTAGGTTTCTCTGGAGGAGTAGTTATATCTATAATCTCAATGTGCTCCTCAATAAGTACAATTTTACCTTTACCTTTTCTCTTGATTGGAGCTTCCACTGTGTCTTCTTTCACAATATTTTCCTACTTTGTTGATGATCTAGTGAAAGGTGTCCTAACCTTACCTTTATTTGCAACAAATGGTGAAGGGAAAAGTAACCTCCTTCCTTTTGATCCCGTGGCTCTGGTTGAAGGAGTCTCTACTAACTTTCGAGCTAGTTTGGGTCAAACCTCCCTTTGTGGAGAGTAATAAGATCCTCCTTCTCCTTCCTGTTCATTAATTGTTTCATCATTTTTAATAGTACCTTTGCTCTTCCTCTTCTTCCTTGTCTCTGCATGTACAATACTATCAGCCTGAAGAGGGATTTGTACCTTGGATTGTGGAGTAGGAGAAACATTTAATTGAAAATGTTAAGAAGCAATGAATTTCTCCCAGTCAATGTTTTTCTTCTTAATTCCTCCATCACAAGCATTTTATTCACCCCTTAATCAAAAACACTTGTATCAACTACCTTAGACTTATCCTAGACTCTGTCATCCATTTTTCCAATAATCCTAAAAAAATAAAAAGGAAGGTTCATAAGGTCTTTTCCTGTGAAGTGCAGCAGAAGTCTTATGTGGTATTGATAAATAATGTTGAATCTCCCTTAATGATTTGTTAAGGATTTAATGAACAAGGTTCAGAGCTCATGCAATTGTGTTGGGAACATGTCAACAAGGTAAATGGGATAGTTTGCAACATGTATCACCAATCTGCAACGCTGAAAAGAAGAAATAACAAACATAGCCTTTCGTGTCCTTCAAATGAGATAAAAATACTTATGGAGTACCTGGTGGGTTTGACTTGAAGACTGATATCCTTGAGCTTGAAAAATTCTGTTTGCAGATAGCCTAACCTCCAACTCACCTTCTCCAGCTAGTTCACAACAATTTATGTAGCGTCTTTCTGAAAACACCATATTTGCAGTGCCAAGCTAGAAGTGATTTGAATACTTGGAGAAAACAGTTAGAAGTTTTTATGACGAAATCCAAGGCTATATTTTAAAATATAATTGTTGAAAACAAGGAGATCTTCATTGACAAGACTCATGAGTGCAATGATGGTAATGAAAGCAACTTTTGGATGCATTGTGAACTCTCTAGTGAGTTGGCAACGTACAAATCAAACTTGATTTGACATCCTAACGGGTAAGGTGACAAAATGGAGGGGTCTGAGTACATCATGGAGGAGGTGAGATGTCAGGGTGGTAGTGGATAAATGAAAGATGCAACATATGAAATTTTTTCCAATTTATCATTATGATCAATATATAACCCAAGGACTATAGACCAAATTCAACACTAATCTTTAGTTTATTTGTGTCAAAAATGAAAAAATGACTATAGGAAAAAGACAAAGCCAAAAATTTAAACAACACTTATGACTCAAAATGAAAAACCTAAAGACTTTTTGACCCAAGCAATTCTATGTGATAACACCTGGAGCCTTCTTTTTGCGTTTTTTTAGCCTCTTTAAACGTGAAAAAACCACTGAGCTTACCTTCTCTGGGCTCCTAAAAATTTACATAGAAGGGGTCTCCTTATGTCATGCTTATTCGCATTGTGGGTCTCATCTTTGCATATTTGGCCTAATACCAGCTCCATGTTGCTCTCAACTGAAACTTTGAATTATTCCTTATACGCAATCCTTGCAACACTTCTTTCCTCTGTGACCTGACACCTTGACCCATGGAGGAATTTTCCCCGAGTGTCCTTATCCTGCACATGTTTCCTTGCCCTGAGAATTAGTATGTTCCATGTGGTTGGAACCAGATTGCTTGTCGTGACACTCATTCCTCTTTTGTAACGTAGTATTCTTTTATTCTTTTTCAAGCTCTTTAAAAATTGAAAAAGACAAAAAAATCAAATATTCCAAAACAAAGGGGACGATTAATATACATTATTTTTTTGGCAGCAAATATAGTCGCCCTTGGACAAAGCACATCCTTATGTTTGTTCGTCAAGCTTTGGGGTCTAGTATGACCTTTGGAAGTTGTTCTTTCTACATAGAGTTATGTCCTCATCTACTTGGTTACTCTTCCAAACATATGGAGAGTTTGTGTTACCTCCTGCATCACAAACTTATGTCAATGTCACACTGCCTAAGTCTGATCATATTTCATTCTTTTTTCCAATGTAAGTTTTACCCAACTTGAGTCGGCCTTTCTATAGTTTGTCTCTTAACTTTCATGAGTCGGCCATCTTGAGAGTCCAGTCAAGTCTAGATTCAAAATCGACGAACCTCTATGTCTGATCATCGAGATCCTCTAGTCTTTTCCCAACAGATTGTCGAATACCTTGGGGTAGTGAGTCTTACACTCCCATTGTACTCCTACCTAATTTTTGAATATCTTGAAAGTATTGCTCGAGCTATGAAGACTTCATCTCCAGCCGCAGGTGTCACTAGCTTCTTGAAGATGCATATTGTACTTGTATATCTTCTACTGATTTGGAGATGTAGATCTGTTGTGTATTGCTTGTGGCTACACTTTATATAGTTATATGACATGGATCTATAGTGTATTTTATTGGAAACCATGATTTAGTTCATCCCGATCATGGGTATGCCCGCTTCGGAGAGACAATTGTTGTTTTGCAGGTGGCACCTCCCGAACTCTGGTTCTGGGCTCACTCAATTTTGTGCATTGGTGAATATGTTGTAATGCATTTCGGCCATCAGTTGCTCTTCTGAACTCATACATTAGGGGGAATCTGTTATATCCCTAACATGCCCTACTCATGCATACATGTCATTGGCCTTCTTGCTTGCATAATTTCCCAAATCACTGTCGAGGAGATTTATTTAAAAAATCAATTTTTAGAGCATGTACATGCCCTGTTGCACTACTTCCCACGTATATACACTTACTAAATGATAGAAAACCCACATACATACACTTGTTGCACACTAAACAACCCGTGTATACCTCCAAATTTTTCAAAAATTAAAAAGTTGTAAGGAATTCGGTGGAATTTACAGGCTATTGGAGGTTTCCCAACCAATTCACCTGTTATAGCCCATCCCCCAACAAAATAACCATCATTTTTTCATCTAAAAGGAGGTCTTGGGTTCTCATTCCATAACCATGCATTATAACGGTGAAACTCTACCCAATTTCCATTCCCTTCCTTGCCCAAGCATTTGCAACCTTTTGTGAGTTATTGCCTCAGCATTCCCACTCCAACCCCTTTTCTTCCATTCAATCCATTCCCTTCCCTTGAGGTTATTAGTAGATTGTGAGAAGAGGCTTATTGAAGGTGCACTTGGAGTATTGTAAATAGGAGTTTGTACCAGGTTCACAGAGCGTCAACCTGCAAGGATTGTAAGTTTCAATCTTTGATTAATGAATAAAAGAATCTTTTTTCCCTGTCCTAAATGATGATGTTTTATGTCTTTTCTTTGATTTATACATAAAATTTGATATCTAACCCTAATTTATGAATATAAATAGCATGCTTGTAGCCTTTTTTTCCTATTCTTCGATGCATCTTAGCTTTGGGAGGAGACTTGCAGCCTTTGAAGCTACATATCATGAGGAGATCATCACCAGACGTTGGATAAAACATATAGTTATCTATCTTCTCTTCCATTGCTTTCTATTCATGTTTTTTGGTATGTTTGAGGTATTATAGAAACTAGATTGAATTTTAGGGGGTCATTTTCCCTGTCTATACCCTAAACCCTGGTATAGTTATAGGGGGATTTTCCCGCTAGTAGATGATTTGTTCTAAGTTTCTTTATTGAAGGTTAACTTGTAATTTTTGATACAATTTTTTTCTAGAATGACTCAGATAGTGAAACTTGGAGATATTTTAGAAGAGATTGCTAAGAATCTTGGGTACAAATATTAGGTCTTGACTCATTACAGGTCTGGATTTATACTCAGTGTAAGTTGAGGTTTTTAAAACTAGGGTTTTCTTCTTCAAAACGAGTCATCTTGTCATTTTCACTACAATGTTTTTTCGGGCACAATTCAAGGAGAGAAAATTGAGGTAATTCCATAGAAGATATCGCAGAATATTGGGCACAAGTTGCACATCCTGATTCATTACATGGGTGGATTTATAATTGTAGGAAGTTAGGGTTTGTGACTAATCCTTAAAATAGTCTCAAACAAGCGTTCAAGATAAAATGGTTATATATGAAGCTCGGTACTTCCAAATTGAATTCCAATAGTTGCATTGGAAGGAGAACAATGCCTAATATCTGAGGTCTAATTTTCAGAATCAGAAACATAAAATTGAGCTCGTGGTAAATCTTACAAGTTTGCAGATTTGAGGTACAGTTCTGAGCAGTTTTGTATGCAGATTTAAGAAGTGATTTTTGGATTGTATTTGAAGGTTGATTTTATCCTATATCATCATTTAAAATATTCCAAGGGGATTGGTGTCTCCTTCTAGTAGGTGCTGGAAAACTCAAGGAGTGGGTGCTTCCTCCAAGTTGGTGCTTGTAAAATCTTAAAACTACTTAAGAAAAGTTTTTGTGGTTTTCTCCTAGTTGGGTTTCCACTTAAAAATATGTGTGCAATGTGTATGAGTTTATGTGATTATTAATGACATGATTAATGGTTAATTTTTTTGTAGTGATTGAAGGTTAAAATTGTTGAAATAACTCTATATTGATTCACCACCCCCCCTCCCTCTCAGTTTTATTGAACATTCTAACACATGCATCCATGCACACTACATATTATTCATCTAGATATGCAATATTTAATATGGGAACACTTGTTAAAATGTCTTTCAACTACTAGAAACTTTCCTCACATTTTGAATTCCAATCAAACTTCACTCCCTTCTTTTGCAAGGAAGTTATTGGGATTGCAATCTTTGAAAACCCCTTTATGAATCTTCGGTAATAACCTGCAAGACCCATAGATGAACTGATATATGACACATCTGTTAGCATTTTCCATCCTCCAATGGCCTCTATCTTCTTGAGATCAACTGCTATCCCATCTACTAAAATAATATGCCCCAAGCAGTGGATCTTATTTTGATAAAATATGCACTTACTTAGTTTGGAATACAATTTATGCTCCCTTAAAACCTTTAACACCATTCTTGAATGTTTCTCATGGTCCTTCTCAGACTTAGAGTAGATGAGAATATCATCTAAGAAAAAAATTACAAACTTATCCAGGTACTCCCTAAACACACTATTCATCATACACATAAAAATAGTTGGGGCATTTGATAGTCCAAAAGGCACTATCGTGAATTCATAATGATCATACCTTCTTCTAAACATTGTCTTGCTAATATCGTTTACATTTATCCTCACTTGATGATAACTTGATCTCAAACCAATCTTGGAAAAGATCCTTGCACCTTTTGTTTAATCAAATAAATCGTCAATCCTTGGCAAAGGATATTTTTTCTTTCGATGACCTTATTCAATTTCCTGGAATAAATGCACAACCTTAAGGTTTTATCTTTCTTTTTCACAAAAGAACTAGGGACCCCCAAGGTGACACACTTGGATGTATATACACCTTCTTCAAAATATCTTCAAGATGCATATGCAACTCTTTCAATTCTAGTGTGACCATTATGTAAGGTGTCTTGGACATAGGGGAAACTCCTGGAACCAAATCAATAGAGAAATCGATGTCCCTCTTTGGTGACAATCCTAGGATTTCCTCAAAAACATATTCAAAATATTTTAAGACTGGATGGTCTTCAATACTTTCCATTTTATCTCTAGTTGCCTCCTCCATATGGGCTGCAAAAACTTGACATCCTTTCTTGAAACTCGTTTTTAGTGACATGGATGAAATTTCTCTAAAAACAAAAGCTCTCATAATGCCTTAAATCTTCCCTTGTTGTCTGTTGACGAACCAGAATGACCCGTTAAATAAGATGAGGGAAAACTCTCGATAGCAGGTCCCAATTAGACCCACTCTCATTTGGGATAGTGTTTATGACCATATTTTCGCATGGTTACCTATCTAACTAATATACTAACTAAATATGAATATGAGAGCAAGAGGTTCTCAGATGAATTAAAAGATAAAAATCCTAACTAACTAATTCTAAGACAAGATGAATGGTTATAGTTCTAAGATGCAGCCTCTATTATATTCTAGGCTAACCTACCCTGATAAGGAGCAAACTAAAAGGATGAATACAATGAAGTATTTATATTACTTGCAAAGAAGAAATCATAATACAAGTAATATGAAAGTTTAACATCATAACTAGTTAGACTCAAGTAATTGATTAGTTAATTGCATTATACTATCGATGTACTCACTTTGAAAATCATGGTAACTGTGAAAAATGAGAACATTAATTCAGAAATAATTTGTAAACCAATATTCACATACTACATAAATAAACATGCATAAATTGAATAATCACAATCATACACATCAACACCACAATCTTCAACAAATGTCTTTAGGTTCAAATTCACATGTAGTAAAAATATTGTCTTGCTACATTCAGAAACCAAAATCCCTTTCTTGTGGAAAATCCTCCATTTTATATGAGGAGAGATTGTTTACATGATAATATTTTTGTTATGAACCCGAGGCCGTTTTACAAAATGACTCTTCATGTTCCAAATCAGAAAACAAGAAAATGATAGAAAATAAAGGAGACATATGGGCACAAATATGGAATTTTATCATCATGAGTTGCTCTTCCCTTGCATCTAATCCTGATATTTCTCCCATAGGGAATACTATTTCATAATTTCCTCAAGCTTTCCTGATTTTAATTTCTCCATGATTAACTCCTCGCTGCAAACTTTGGCACACACTTCTTGATGTAACTCCTTTGATGTGGTTTTAACAAAGTGTTGGATTTTACTGGTGAGTCAGGTAGGTCTTAACATGTGTTCCTCCAAAGATTCTTTTTCAATGTGATTTAGACTTTGTATGCTTACTTGAATCATTTCTTTGCATTTTTCCACCTCAACAATTTTTGTGGTAGTAGGTGTTGCTTCATATATAGGGAGCAATGGTTGCATCCTAATTTCTTCCATGAGATCACTCGAACTGTTCCACAGCCTTATGTAGTCATCCGTTGTTGCCTTTTGGGTGGCCTATACATTCTTGAACAAGATTTTACAGGTGTCAAAGAATATCTGACATCAGATTCTTTCTCTATCGAAGTATACTGGAAACGTAATGGGGGGAGCCTCACACATGTCTTTCCATCTGATCATATTCTCTAAGGCCTCATGGGCTCCCTGATATATTCGTTGAATATCTACCAGTTTATCTTATAGCATAAGTTGTTCTTCTCAAATGGTTTTTATTTTACTGAGCAAATTGATCAATTCTTTCTTCTCAGTTGCAAATCTTTTGTTTAGCTCGAGCACCTGGGTTTTGATAGCATCCATAGTGAGTGTAGATGTCTTGTTCGCCTCCATGGTTGTTTTTAGATTATGTCTTTCTGCTTCCAATTCTCTATTGTGGGTGTCCCAATGGGTCCTAATCATTATTATGAATTATGCATTCATCTGATCTCTATGCACTTGTAGGGCTCTGTTCAAATTATTGATACTAAGAGAGTCATCTACTCTTGCAGCATTCTTAAACTCTGAAGTAATCATGTCTTTAACATCTCTTAATATTTTTTCTAGCACTGCCACCCTAGTTTTGGGAGTGTTCATGGGACTGTATACTTCAAGGATGGATGCATCAATTAGTCTTACAAAAGTGTGGAGGGCAGACGCTTCCTGAACAACATTCTCTTTAGGATCAGGCCCTAACTTCCATTCTAATATTCCCCTTGCATATGACTTGGGTCTAGTGTCTTCTCCTCTTTTTCTTTTTCTCTATCTCTTCTCAATACTCCTCATTTTGTTTTCATAATAGTAGTCTCCAATAGCGACCACAGTGCCCTTGAAATTCAAGGCTTGAGAAGAAAAACAAGAATCTCCTGGAATAGCATTAATAGGAGTGTAGTCTTGAGGAGGCGTGTTCACGATACCCAAATTGGGTGTTGATGGAGTGTTTTGGGTCTAACTCAAATCCTACAACTATTGTTTTTTCAACATCTCCTCTTCCCTTTTCTTAGCCTCGACTTCTCCGGCTACCCATTTAGCTTCAGATTCATCGTCCAATCTCCTGGCCTCTGCCTCATCAGCCAATTTCTTCGCCTTGGTATTTTCATCTTTCTTCTTTTGAAGTGTCACTTGACATGCCTTAAGTTATTTTTTTTTCACGATTCTCTCCTCTTTGGCCTGCCGTATTTGATATTCTTGATCATCCTGGAGTCTCTTTTGTTTCAACATTTCTTCTTTTTTGGCCTTTTCTTTCTCTTTAACATTGGTGTCGATATATTCCTGCTGGAGCAATATCTGGAACTGGTCGATTTTCACTCTCTTCATTTCCTCTTATTCACATTCAATCTCTTGCTTGGAAACATCATTGGGTAACTTCTGCAGGGATTCTTCATACCATATTATTCCTTTAAATATGTATTCTTCAAAGTAAACTACATGGATGTTGGAGTTGGTGAGCACAACAAATTTTACATGAATTATTGCAAGTTCATGGGGGTCATGGCCTTTAGGATCTCCTAGGAATAGTTGTACCTCTTGCAATATTTTTGCCTCCTTTATTTCATGTGGGTTGTTGGAAAGGGTGTAATTCCCTACGTGAATTGGGAAAATAGGTCATAGGTTTTTACTGTTAATTAGGAGTAGTGAGGTGACCCTGACCCCATGGTTTGGTAAGAATCTCCCTCCTCAGTAGACGGTCTAGGAAAAAGTATGGTAAAAGTTGAGGGGATCTATTGGTGCCATACACCCTAATATATGAATAGTATTTACATAGGAACTAGTTAGTTATCCTCCTCATCCTAGTCCTAGCTTCAAAATAAATTCCATGTCTTGGAAAACAAAAACGAATAGAGTGTAGGGGGGCGAGGAACATGTTACAAATGTCATAAAAATATCTCTTGTAGTTAATTATCTAGAGCTGAGAGTAGTACACATGAATGGGGGGTTGGATTTAGTCCCAATTCCACCCAAGGTTAGGAAACTACACGGAGGAACAGATAGCATAAATTAGATAGGATGCCATGTATAAATAGGGTTTTTTCATACCTGGGATGTTCTTGGTATGGAGACAGATGTTGAAGGATAATATGTATGCCCAATTAAACACTTGTCTGGTTTTGACAATGGTATGTGCTAGTAGAAACCAATCAGTATGGAAGTGTGTGCTTTTCTCTTTGCCATAAAGCTGGCATAGCATGGCCACTAGAAATTTATACACTGCCTTGAGTTTGGGGGTGGGGACCAATTTTTGTCCTTGTTTGAAGGTCTCATCCTCATCATCCAACCAATGTTTCATAAGATTCACTAGTCCCTTGTTTCCTTGGGTGACAACTTTTAGGAATGGTTCATTGAGAGAATAGGTGGGAGTGGATAGATGGTATCTCGAACCGATATCCTTTGGCCTTAGGAAGGCCATACGCTTCCCCTGTTTTCTCACAATGGTTGCGATATTCACGTCGAATTTCTTGAAGAACCATTATGCAACCTCATTTTATGGGAAAAGAGTTGGTTGGGATGAAACCAGATGAATGTCACTTCTTTGGATATTCCGATATATTTCTATTTCCTCGTCGTCTGGAGAAAAATCACTTGAGTTGAAAATTCTATAGATCTCTTCATATGCAGGACTATCGTCTTCCCCGATGTGGGGGGTAGTGTCTATCACCAAGGCCTCAGTCGGGTGAGACGACATTTCAAGTGCAGAGAGTGACTGGAAATAAATAAAGCCCTTTGGTCTTTTAGGATTTTGGCTTGCCATGATAGGAGTTTGATTAATCCTGCATCACCAGATCAATAATCGAATTAACCTATGTGAAAATAATATGGTAGGCATGAAAATACCAGCTATTAATAGTAAAATGCAGTACCTGTAATTGAGTTGAGGAAATGGTTACACAACACACTTAGCTAATAAAAGAAGAACGATGTCTACAAACTTTTGGAAGAAGATTGGTTGTAAAATAAGGGTTTTTATCCATTAAGAGGTATTAAAACACTTGTAAATGTGTAATATATTGTATGTCTACGCAAGTTGTTACTGAATCTAGCCTCAATCCCTGCCATTAATTCTAATTAAGATAGGTGGCTACCCAAATCCATGTATCAGAGTCTAGGGGGGTTTCGAATTCGAAAATATAACCATCAGAGTCAAAGGATTGGAGTGGGAAAACTAGAGGATCAATTTAAGCTCCGATGACAGGGGTATCAAAAGAATATTCCCCTTTTATTTAGAAAGGCGTGCTAATTTAACAAGTGTGTAGTGTTGTGGGAAATGTGGGACCCGTTGGATTTGTGGCATTGAAATTCATCGAGGTGAAGTTTAAACTAAAATCCAAAGACAAGGAATTGAAGGAATATACCTTTATCCTAGAAAGATATGCCAAACGTGAAAGTTGAAGGGATTGAAAAACGTTGTCGGATTTAGAGTTTCGGAGTTCAAAAGGATGAGGGATCAACAAGACTCCGACGAGGATGGTATTGAAGGAATATTCCTTTGATACCTTGGGGTAGTGAAGGGTCCTGAGAGGAATAAAATGTAAGTTATTCAAGATCGATAAACAAGGAAAAGGTCCAATCTCGAGATGCCATGTAGCAAGGTAATAATTGAATAGGTCGTATCGAATCAGGGGTGCTTAGTATACATCATGTTTGAATCTATCCAACTATTAGATTCCACATAGGGAGTAGGGTTCATGTTTTAGAGCTATCGGAGCACGAGGGTCGGATTCATGTGTGATGTGTGGAGGGAAATACTCCAATGACCACAATTCTGAAAGACCCCTTTCTGATGGGAAAATTGAAAAGGTTTCTACCGGAATGAAAGATATTGCAAGTTTTATTGTTAATCTATCATGACTTAGGTTGAAAACGCATGAATGAGATCAATCACACCAACTAAGTAAAATAGGGATTAGATCCTTACTGTGAGAGGGAGGAACGATAAAATTTGGGCAGAGAGGTTGAAGAATGCAATATCAAGGGTATTGTTTATGATTACGTCCAATGGGTTGTTATTCACAAAGAATGCATAAAATGTATAAGTGATAGAAAAATGTTCTTCATGCTCAAATCTCCTTAGTGAAGTAGGCAAGTATGCCTTGTAAGAAAAAATTAAGAAGGAAAAAAGGGGGGGCCATTTAAAAAATTTAAAATGAGTTGTTGTGGGAGGTGAGCCACAACAAATGACAACTTACTGGGAAGAACCAGTTATCTCTGAGCTCAAAGAGAGTGAATTCAACCAGATCAATGGGAAATTTACCTTTAAACAATTCGTATAGTATACATATTGAGGACCCCACATCAATTAGCTTGAGGATGATACATAAAGAAATCATGTTACCAATGATATTCCACATAATTCAAGTGAGCGTTAATGGGATTTTATTTTATACATCCATAGTGAAACATTGTGAGTGACACCATCGAGGAATGATTATCAACTTTTATAGAATGAAGTGTTTTCCTCGTCTTTCTTTCTCAACATTGCTTTGCTGCGAGCAAGCATCCATAGCCCCAATGGGTTTACTTGAACTTCCCATACTTTTTGTAGTGTTTTCAACTTCCTTATGTTTATGCTTTTTTGCATTCACCGTTTAGATATAAGATGTATGTATTGTTTTTGCAACATAGGTGAAGGTAAATAGGAAGCGAGGTCATACGAGAGTTACTTTGATATACTAGTCTCAGTCGACAACTTATTCTCGTAGGTCCATAAACATGAATCATCGATGCATTTAGAATTAGGAATATCAAGGGAAGAATCACTATGATTATGTAGAAGACATTAAATTTAGAAAATTTCAAAAAAACTTTAGTGGAGCACAGGCATGTCATGAGAGTGGTCACATAAGTAAAGATAATTGATGGAAACCAACAAAAGGTACATAATATAGAGGTTAGAATCTTTCTCTTGGCATAGGAACAAGTTCCTCTTTTTTGTTCCATCATCACTCATCAATATAAACGTTGATCCTCAGGGAGCTCGATCACTTCAATATGGGAACACATTCATGGAACAAGGAACCTACATGAGTCAAACAGTCTTGGTTTCCTATTGCAAGGGAAAAGGTTGGTCTGGTGTGGCGAACAGTAAGTTATTATAAACTAAAAAGCACAAAAAGAAGAGGAAAATTGAAACAAAGGCATGGGAAAAATAGAACTAGGATAATAAGGAAGGATGATTGTAGTGAAAATAATAGAAAACAGGAAAAGAAAATAGAGAACACCTTACTATGTACAAGGATACATCACTATCAGTGATTAGGAGAAGTATTTTTTGAGGATTTGGCCATTGACAGGAAGCTCCTCCTCATCTTCCTACAATGTTTTAAGTTTGAAAGTTCCATGACCTATTTTCTAGTGAATTAGATAATTTCCTAACCACAATTTATGGAATTTGGTGTGTTTTCCCTTTAGTTCATTAGCTTTGTCCCATTTGAGAATAAGGTCTCCCTCTTGAAAATATGTATTACCCACAACTGACTTGTCAAACCATTTTTTGATTATTTCTTGATGGTGTGTTAGGTTCATCTTATATTTTTCCCTTTCTTCTTCCATTTTTAACAACATGTTTAATCTCTCTTGCATTACCAAGAAAGCCTCGTCTTAGGCAGATTGGGCTAGTTGCAGGGTGGGTAGGAAAGTATGGGAAGGCATAGTGGATTCTTTTCCATAGACTAGGAAGAAAAGGGAGTTACCAATAGATAACTTGGGAGTCACTCTATCATCCCAAAGGGTGTTTTAGAGGGCAATGTGCCAATTTATTTGATGATCATTGACAGTTTTCTTGAGAATTTTAATGAGGTTCTTATTAGTTGAATCTTCCAAAGAATTTCCTTGTGGGTAATAATTCGTTGAATACTTAACCTTAATATTTCATTCTAGAGCAAATTCAATTAATTTTAGAGAAGAAAAATATTTAGCATTATCAAAGACTAATGTTTCAGGAATTCCAAACTTGGTGATAATATGAGATTCAAGGAACAAAGTCACCTGGTTATCGTTGATAGTCTTCAAGGGAATTGCTTCGCTCCATATAGTGAAATAATCAGTAGTGGTCAAAATGTATTTGTGTAGTTAGGAAGAGTTAGGAATGATTTTCTCGATTATGTCCAACCCCCACTGTTCAAAGGGGCATTCGATGATCAGAGGTTGTAGGGGAAAGGAAGATTTTTTTTCTCTCTTAGGTGACATCTGGCACTACTGGCATTTCCTTGCATATGCGTGAGAATCCTTGAATAAACTGGGCCAATAATAGCCATCTCTGAGGATTTTGTGAGAATTGGTGTCTCCGCCGTAATTTCCACCAACTGGTCCATTATGAAGTTCGGATAATACCTTTTCTGCATCCCTTGTCTTGAGACATCTCAGAAAAACACCATCATAATTGTTTATGCATAACATTCCTTTGATGAGTTGATACTGAGAAGATTTGAGTCTGAGGGATCTTTTCTTTTTGGGTTCTAGATAATGTGGGGCTAACCCATGGGTTAACTAATATTTCATTTCATAAAACCATTGGTTAGAATTAACATGGATGTAACAGACCTCTCTTGTATACAGTCATTGATCCTGATACAAAGCATCTTCATGTAATCCATTGCTCATTGATTCCATGACCAGTTTTCATAGCCCCTAGCCTTTGACGATTTTTGCAGGCTTAATCTCCAGGTCGTATTCCTGTAGAGTTGTAATCCAATTTGCTCTCTTTTCTGCTAAGTCTTTCTGTACCAATAGATTCCTCACAGCATGGTAAGGAACAATAACTCGGGTCTTATATTTGAGCAAGAATGGCATGAAGTGTTTTACAACTTTAAATATAGCATATGCTTGTTTATCCACTTATGGGTAGTTTAGCTCTACCCCTTTTAAGTTGTAACTCATAAAAGCTACATGGAATTCATCTCCTTCTTGGTTCTTTTGCGTTAAAAAAACTTCAAATGTGATGTCTGGAGTGAAGGTGTAGAGGATGAACTCTCAGCTAAAATATGGGCTTAACAATGTGGGAGCTTGTGTTATGTCTTCTTTGATCTTATCAAAATATTATTTTTCTTTAGGTCCCCATATAAATTCAACATTCTTTTTTATCATGTTTTGCATGGGTTTTACTATTTCAGAAAAATTGGGGATGAATTATCTCACAAAATTTATCCTTCCTAGGAATGAGTAAATGGATTTTTTATTGTGAGGGGGAGGGATCTTAGCAATTTCTTTAGTTCTCTCAGGTTTCATTTTCATACCATGCTTGGAAACAATGAAACCCTACAGTTTTCCTTCATCAACAACAAAAACATATTTTTTAGGGTTGAGGGAGATGCCATATCTTCTGCCCCTATTGAATTATTTCTTCAAATGAGTTATGTGGTCTTTTATGTCCCTTGAGAAGATTTTAACATCATCAAGATACACCATGCCACATTCTCCAAGTAGACCCCTGAAGGTGATATCCATGGCCCTCTGGAATGTTACTTCGGCATTGATAAGACCGAAATGCATCTTCTTGTAAGCATATGTTCCCCACTTAGATCGGAAATTTGTTTTTAGTTGATCATCATGGGCCACTAAGACTTGGTTGTAACCAGAAAAAACATCTAAAAGGGAGAGCATCTCGGACCCAGATACGCACTGCAAAATTTGTTCCATCGGGGGAATTGGGTAATTATCTTTCTCTGAGGCTCTGTTCAGATTCCTAAAGTCAATACACAACCTTATATCCCCATTATTTTTCCTTACTGGTACTAAGTTGGAAATCCACTATGTATTTCTAACTGGGAATATGACCTTGGCAGCCAACAACTTATTCAATTATTCTTTGACTTGAGGCTTGAAGTTGGGGTGCATCTTTCTCAACTTTTGTTGAAATGGTTTTGTTAGAGGATTCATGGGAATAATGTTTTGTATGATTTTGGAGTCATACGTCTTGAGATCCTCATAGGTCCAGGAAAATATGTCTTTGTATTCTTGGAATAATTTTATGTAAGACTTTTTTCTTCAGGAGAACATTTTTTTCCCAGATTAATGTTCTTAGGTGTGGTATTTGTCCCCAAGTTCACCACTTCAAATTGCATGGATGAACTATTGGTTTTGCAATTGGTGACTTTCTTGAATTTGTCCTAGAGATCATAGGGTTTCTCCAATATCACTACATTCCTGGGGATACCGTTGGTTGAACTTCATGGGTTGCTTGATTGAGATAGATCAATAGTATTTGGATTTACCATTTGGTCATGTTGGCCTTCATCTATAATAGAGTCTTTAAAAATATATTTGAGATGCAAGAAGTTGATAATATGTTGGTCATCATCAAAGACTCTCCAATTAGTGATGTTGTCGGGTACTGAAGGCATATACAAAAGTTCAACAGAGAAAGTGTCGGGCATCAATCCATCTAAGGGTATTAACCTGGAAGCTACATTGGCTAGAAAATCAATGTCACAATTTAGTGAGCGAGGTATAGGACTAATATTAAATGAAACAAATGATTTGATCAGTTCCCACACCTCTAATTGATAATGTTTCAAATGAATTGAAAGACAATGAATGGTTTTCCTTACATGTTTGATGATAATTTTGGAATCACCAAATACCTTTATTTTCTCAGCTTTCAAATCTACATCCTTTCTTAGTCCTTGTAATAAAGCTTAATATTCGGCAATATTATTAGTGCATGGGAATTCTAGTGTGAATGCAATTAATGACTTTCTTCCTTTAGGATCTTTCAATATGCAACCAACACCTACACCTCCTAAATATTTGGATCCGTAAAAAAATAGTATCCACATGTTAGGATCTTGTTTCTTTGTTACAACATTTGATTTTAAGTTTTCATATTTTTTGTTTTTGTTTTGGTGGGGTTAGTAGAGTTAATAAACATCTCTAGTCTATCCTGAGAAACTATGTTATGTTGTACATCAAAGAAATTGTTAGTCTGATCTATTATATTGCAATTGGTCTCGACAATCTAAGTGCAATGAAGGATTCTAAATTGTGAGTTAGATCCGCAATGGATGATGTTTCAGTTGTAAAATTCCCAAAAAATGTTTCGTATGAATAATTACCCAAAATTGAGTTGTTAAACATTATTGGTTCATTTGGGTCGTTCAAGTAAGTAATAACATGTTTTATATACCTTTCCCTATCAATCATGATTTGATTCATTTTACCATTATAAGGGAGCCATAAATGAGACCAATCAGTAGCAAAGTAGTCATTCAACATAGTTGACTAGTCTTCACTTAAAAGCATGCCATATTTGTTAGGTATGTCTACTACTATTATATCAATAGTTTGATGAAAGTTTGGATTAGCAGACATCCTAATCAAGATATTTTTTTAATTCCCCAATAACTTTAACCCTATTTAGGTCCAACTGAATAATATAAATGTCAGATGGTTCAGGTTGGACATTATGCTTCTCACAAACCTTTAGGGGCATGCCATTAGATGAGGTTCCTGAGTCTACCATGCATTTATGGGAATTGCTATTAAAGATTTCAAAACTAATGAGGAAATGCATAGTGGTAGATCTGAATCTATGTCCGGTTAGGGATGCATTCATTCCCTTCTTTGTTCTGGCGTTAATTTCCTTTGTGCCAAAGGAAGATTTCCCTTGTAGAGTTTTAATAAAATTTTATTGAATTTGTGAAATCTTCATAAGCTCAAACAAGGAATGTTTGCTTTAGTCTTCTTCAAATCTTCTAAGAAATCATATTCCAACCTATCCATGGATGTGGACGAAGCATTAGGTTTTGGTGTTTGATCAATCATTTTAGGGTTGGAAGATGTGGTCTTGGAGGGATTAGAGGTAGTGTTGGTTGGAGAAGATGATTGTTTGGTAATGGGCGTGTTGGGAAAGGTTGGATTAAAAATATTGGCGGTGTCATCAAAAGCCTTCTTGCCAACATTCTTGGTAGTAACAACCTTTTGTGACATGTGTACCTCTTCAACTTCTTCTTCATCTTCACCATAAGAAATATTCGAAAACGAATTTAACTTTTTCTCTTAAGGCTCTTGAGATTCCTGAGGTTGTTCTTTTTGTTCGTGGATTTCTTCTCCTTCTTCATCGGCTTCAGTGATATTACATGTTTCCCAGGTTAGGAGAGCCTAGAAGATATCTTCCATGTTAATTCTTTCCATCTGGGAAGGGGTGGTTTTGTTGGTTGGTGGAGTGTTTTTATCTTTCTTGGCGGGAAACCTAAAGAATTTTTTCTGGCTAGAGGATCCTTTTCCACCACTTTATTTTAGGTCAATTAGATCATTGGATAACTTCTTAATGATCCTCTAAAGAGATTCCATATCCATTGAATCAGGAGGATTTTTTAAAGAGATTCCATATCCATTGAATCAGGAGGATTTTTATCTTCACTGGGTTTGGACACAGACTCTTTACCCTTACCTTTGTCTTTAGATGGATTTAAGTTAGAACTTCCTTTTAAGCACGTCATATTCTTTTCAAACTTAAGGGCCTCCTAGAAAGCTTCTTCTAGAGTTCCTTTCTCAGATTTTTTTACATACATGGCCATTGACATAGGTAAAATGAAGGTGTAGAATTCAATAGTTACATCTTTAGCTGATTTAGAGGCACGTGGGATTTGTTTTAACAGAGTAAGGAAATGTTAATTGTAATCAGTAACCAATTCTTTCGAAACCATCTTGACTCTCGAGAGTTACAGAACTCAAGTGGTTGGTCTCTTATTTTCCAAAAAAATATTGAGAAATAAGGTTTTGAAGGTTCTCCAATTGGTAATAGAGGATTATTCTAAAGATAAATACCAAGTCGAAGCTTTCTCTTCAAATGTAAGGGGAAACAAATGGAATACAATGTCTTCATGTCGAATGCTACGAATTCTAATAGCTAGTAGGAATTTCTTTATGTGGTTTTCAGCTGAATATTTTTTGTCAGTGTTGAACTTCGGTAGGAACTTATTAGGGTGTCTGGGCATGTCATGTTAAATCCATGGTACAACGGTTGCATCATCTAATAGACATGGCTAGTAGGGAGGTGGATTATGATTCACATTTTCTCCAACCATGTTTGGGGGTTGATATACAATAATTTGATGTGGGTTATCTTCGGGTTCGCTCTCAGACTTGTATCTTTCTTTGAATTTTTCCTCCTACCCCANGGCTCTCAGACTTGTATCTTTCTTTGAATTTTTCCTCCTACCCATTTCTTGGAGTATAAAGTGGTGATTCAAGAGGAGAGGGTCGTTTGCCTCCTGCTCCACCGGCTAATAAATAATATTCAAGGTCAAATTCATAGGTCTTGGGAAAATTATAAGTGTCTTGAGGTATGTGATACTCAAGGGTTCTGAACAAAGTGTTTCCTTGATGGGAGTCTAGGTTGGTGAAGAGAGGATTTGTATTGCGAAGGCCTTCTTTATTTTTAGGAAGGGATTAGTCTAGGGGAAGCTATCTAGTTTCTCTACTAAGTTCCCTGGTCAGGGCACGGTTGGTACTTTTAGTTGAGTTTCTGACTATGGCATCAATTTTTGAGATTGTTAGGACATGAGGTTGTGGAGAAGAAAAGGTAGGTTCGAGGTGAGAAGAGGTGCGGTGAGTGATGACTTGAGCTGGCATGTTCACAATGTACTTTGCAGGGATTAAAGTGTGCTGAGTTTTTTGGGAATCACTTGACGAGGAAATGTTTCCTTGCAGAACAAAACATGAGCGGATGCAGTTTCTATTTGCAACCATTCAGTTATGTGCCCCTCCTTCTAGCGCCATTTATATTGACAAGCCAGAATGACTAGTTCAATCAGATGAGGGAAAATTCCCAATGGCAGATCCCAATTAGACTCACTCTCATTTGGGATAGCATTTCTGACTAGATTTTGGCCCGGTTACCGATCTAACTAATATACTAACTAAATATGTGATCTGGGATCTTATTGTCAAGTGACTTATTAAAGAACTGTATTAAATGAGCATAAACAAAAGTAC
>CBVK0100099649.1:0-21877 GCA_900067695.1 Picea abies | reverse complement strand
AAGGAAAATGTAGTCATGGAGTTTGTAAATCAGTTTTTAATTCTAGAAAATAAAAACCCTAATTGGAGCCAGGGTATCCCACATAGCTGGGTGAGGAAAGAATGACACACTACTCTGTTGATTATCCATAGGTACATTACATGTGAAGGAATATTTTATCTGGTCCATCTCTATCATATTAGACTGTTGATCCATGTAAATGGTGATTACCCTCTTAACCTACCTTATTTATTATTAAAAATTTTATCCAAGATGTCTAAGAGGATTTAGTCAAACCCTGCAACAACAAAAACAATGTTTTTCATCAAGGGTTGATCATAACGTTGGTAGTCATTTCCTTAAATGAATTTCAAAGGTCTTGGGACTGGTTAATCTAGTCATTAAAACCTAATTTGCAGGCAACTAAGTATAAAAATGTCAAGGAGAAGAAAATTGTTAAAGAGAAACAGATCTCTCAAGCCACTGAGGTTTTGATGAAAAACAATTCCCATGTAGCTAGGGTAACTTGTGCTGGCAAGCGAAAATTGCAAACCCAACAAGCTATTTGTGATTTTCCCATGGGTAAAATTAATGAGAAAGGTGCTACCAGTCGAGGTAAGAAACTTAAAATGGATGAAGAGGCTGACATCCATTTTGATCTAGATATAAAAAGTGAATTTGCTGAGAATGAAGATTACATCACAAGCCTAGTTCAAATTCCAGCTAAACAGAAGCAATTCAAGAAGACTGCAAAAGGTAAGAAACATAGTAAGAAGAAAACACATGTATCTAAATGTCCTAGAAGAAATTCTACCAAAGATGCAAATAAATTTAGAATGAACTCAAAAGTCATGTTTCATCCTTCCATCAAGAAGGAGAGCCTCATAATCATAGAAGAAAACTCAAAAGACTCCAAGAAAGAGATAATAAAATAGGCTTTGGCATCTTCTTTACATAGGTCAGAGAAGGAATTTGAATAACAAAAGAAGAAATGTGAAAAGAGAAAGTAGATTGCATAGTACTCTAGAAGACTTGCGACCAGGGCAACTACAAAGTCAGATTTAGTATCTGAATCTACATTTAAAGGCACAAATGCAGTTAATGATGAGAGAAATGATATTTTTCTAGAACTAGAACATCTGCAAGATCTTCCAGAAACCAGAGACTCAGAAATCACATAAGAAGAATACCTTAGTACTGGGATATCTTCAAAATATGTAATTAAACTAAGGAAACCCTAATCTTAAATTTATTTGAACTTACCTGCCCCAGTAGAGGAATATCCATAATTCAAGGTGGAAGCAAGGAAAGAAAAAAAGAGGCTTATTATCTGAAATTATCTCTTTTTCAAAGCGTTGAGTACTTTTCTTGAGGTTTTTATATGCTATATTGATGTTTGGTTCTTAACATAAACCAGGAGCTAAAGTAGGTGCTAAACCAGGAGCTAAACTAGGAGCTACACTTGGAGCTAAACAAGGTGCTAAACCAAGAGCTAAACCATGAGATAAACTAGGAGCTACACCAGGAGCTAAACCAGACACTATTTTGGGTGTTATTTAGGGAGCTATATCACATTTTAGGTACTAAACTAGGCACAAAATCAGGCGCTAAACTAGGAGAAAAATTGGAAGCAAAACGGGGCGCTAAAAAGGGAGAAAAACTAGGCGCTAAAAAGGGAGAAAATCCTGGTGCTAAAGAGGGATCTAAATTGGGCGCTAAACTAGGCACTAAATCCGACGCCCAAGTGAACATGCCATTTAGCGCCGGGTTTTGTGCCCTCTCATCAGCCCAATTCATGCCCTCAAATGCACTAAAATCTGGCGCTAAACTAGGTGCTAATGGCCTATTTTGTTGTAGTGGTGATTTTGAATTAAGGATGACAGAACAAGGAAATAAAGTGAATAAGAAGGATATGAAGGCATTGATCAACATTTCTTAAAGATTCATCATGAAACTTTATCCCCAAAAGGAGCCAATGGTAGTCCTTAACCTTGTTTTTGTCTGATTGGGTTTCCTTAGTCCCTGTCCTACCCATTTTCCATAATTTTTATTTAAACTTTGTTTTCAACTTCTTAGCTTGAAAGCTTATTTTAAATATTTTTATGCATTTTTTTTTAAACGATTTTTAAGTTTTTGAATATTAGGATATGATATGAAATATTTCAATCAAATCACTTGTCTTTTCCTCATTTGAATTTTCAAATTTTGTCAAAGTGGAAAGGGCGTTGCAAGAATAACACTATTCTTGCAACGCCAGGAGTAATCATTGTTTTGCATGTGCCACCCTTCCCAGATCGTGTTCTAACATTCAAAATCATTATTAGAGGATCTGCACATCTCTTTATGATCTATTTTAAGTTGTTATTCTTACTATGAAAACTAAATTCAGAGGATCGAGTTGTACTCGCCACCTCGACATCAAATCAACACACTCGATTATCATTTCATATGAATGAAATTGTTATATGACTATTTTAGTATGTCTGCTATTCTACGCATGGTTTGCAGGTAAAGAGATAACTCTTAGTTTTCAACAACCCTCGAAAGTTGGAGATTAAACCCTCGACTTTCTTAGAATTTTCTGCAAGATTGTATCAGTGTTATGGCGCCCAAAAAGAGTGGTCAGATAACCAGATGGGAGCCTGAAGGGATAGAATTGGTCAAATCATTTCCTCATATGGCACAAAAATTCAAGGATGCTAGTTGGTTCAACTTCTTCTCGACATTCCAGGGACATGACGAGAAGATCTCTATAACATTTGCATAGAATTTCGATGGTTTTGAATCTGTAGTTGGTAAACTTCTAATGCATGTGATAAAGGATTCCATTGTTAAAGCTTGCAGGTTACCAGTATATGGGGAAAGATGGTGGAAGAAGGAAAATGTAGTCATGGAGTTTGTAAATCAGTTTTTAATTCTAGAAAAGAAAAACCCTAATTGGAGCCAAGGTAACCCACACAACTGGGTGAGGAAAGAATGACACACTACTCTATTGATTATCCACAGGTATATTACATGTGAAGGAATATTTTATCTGGTCCATCTCTATCATATTAGACTGTTGATCCATGTAAATGGTGATTACCCTCTTAACCTACCTTATTTATTATTAAAATGTGTATCCAAGATGTCTAAGAGGATTTAGTCACACCCTGCAACAACAAAAATAATGTTTTTCATCAAGGGTTGATCATAACGTTGGTAGTCGTTTCCTTAAATGAATTTCAAAGGTCTTGGGACTGGTTAATCCAGTCATTAAAACCTAATTTGCAGGCAACTAAGTATAAAAATGTCAAGGAGAAGAGAATTGTTAAAGAGAAACAGATCTCTCAAGCCACTGAGGTTTTGATGAAAAAACATTCCCATGCAGCTAGAGTAACTCGTGCTGGCAAGAGAAAATTGCAAACCCAACAACCTATTTGTGATTTTCCCATGGGTAAAATTAATGAGAAAGGCGCTACCAGTCGAGGTAAGAAACTTAAAATGGATGAAGAGGCTGACATCCATTTTGATATAGATATAAAAAGTGAATTTGATGAGCATGAAGATTACATCACAAGTCCAGTTCAAATTCCAGGTAAACAAAAGCAATTCAAGAAGACTGCAAAAGGTAAGAAACATAGTAAGAAGAAAACACATGTACCTAAATGTCCTAGAAGAAATTCTACCAGAGATGCAAATAAATTCAGAATGAACTCAAAAGCCATGTTTCATCCTTCCATCAAGAAGGAGAACCTCATAATCATAGAATAAAACTCAAATGACTCCAAGAAAGAGATCAGAAAACAGGCTTTGGCATCTTCTTTACATAGGTCAGAGAAGGAATTTGAATAACAAAAGAAGAAATGTGAAAAGGGAAAGTAGATTGCACAGTACTCCAGAAGAATTGTGACCAGGGCAACTACAAAGTCAGATTTAGTATCTGAATCTACATTTAAAGGCACAAATGAAGTTAATGATGAGAGAAATTATATTTTTCCAGAACTAGAACATCTGCAAGATCTTCTAGAAACCAGAGACTCAGAAAGCATAGAAGAAGAATACCTTAGTACTGGGATATCTTCAAAATATGTAATTAAACTAAGGAAACCCTAATCTTAAATTTATTTGAACTTACCTGCCCCAGTAGAGGAATATCCATAATTCAAGGTGGAAGCAAGGAAAGAAAAAGACAGAGTAAAGAAGTTGCAGAGTATGATTAAGCAATTGAAGAAAGAAAAATATTTTGTTGAGCAATGGAATGCTAAACAACAAGAAAAGATACAAGATTTCAAAAGAAAGAGGAAAGCGATGAAGGCATTACTAAAGGAGGTAAGAGAATCCAATATAACATTATATTGGCATAATGTTGTGCTAACAACTAAGCTCAAACAAAGAGACACCAGGGCTTCTGCAGTTATCATACCATGATAATTCAAGGAAATTCTACCTCAATTTTGATTGTTCAATGCTATTACTTAGAAAGTAAAGATGAGTAGTTTGGTTCTTAGTGCTGGGTTCAAATGGATCTTTTTGATATCTCAGATGAATCAACTCAGAAAGATAGTATTCCTCTTTTTGTGGGATTTGCTAGTTTTATAAAACCATTTCCTAATCTATATTTGGATTGGCTATTGATCCTACTACAATATAGGCATTATAAATGCTTGTATGATCTTTATTCTCCTAGGAAATAGTCATTGACATGATCCTATTGTAAAACTGTAAACTAAAAAATAGGATCTACAGTAGTACTCTTTGTGCTTTAAAAAGACACTGGAAAGATTGTATGAGGGTCAATTAGTTGGGCATTCAAGGACCTTTTTTGTAAAAACTCCACTGTAAGACAAGACTATATTTCGTATTGGTACTAAATGACAAAGGCATGTTGATGGTTATATCTTCTTTCATATCTTTATCTATTTCTTTTCCTACCTGAATACATTTATTCTGTTGCAATGCATATGATTTCTTAATTGTGGGTGACACAGTGAAAATTTTACTATTTTTGTTCATAATTAAGATTGTTTTTCAAGTACATGTTCTTGTTTATTAATGATATTTTGAAATAATAAATCCATGTGTGAGTTGAAAAACTAGATACTCACATACCTTCCTTTCTTTGCTTACCTTACTGTCTGATCTGCTAAAGTGTCTACCAGTTACTAATCCAGTGGGATGTTTTACTTGCTTTATTATTGAGTTATATGTTTTATTGAATCCTTGAACCATATTTCAACCATTTTCTAAAAAACCTATTAAAAAAAAACCCTTCATAAATTCCATTGCAATAACTTGATGATGCCCTAGCTTTCCCTCTCACATTCAAGTGCAACTTTAGGGACTAACATGGTGCAGACCTATTTTTGGAGAAGAAAAGATGGTAGGAAAGCAACATGCAAGAGGAAAAGTAGCATGCAAGAGGAAAAACAACATGCAAGAGGAGAAGCAATGTGGCGAGAAGGTAGGTAAGCCTAACCATGATAGGGTTAGGGTTTTTGACAAGATTTTAATGGCTATAATCCAGTTGAGTAGTATAAATAAAGACCTAGGAGGTCTAGGTTAGGGGTTGGTTAAGGGTTGGTTTGACTTATGTTGATGAGTTGATGATTATTATTATGATTTTAATAAGGTTGTACAAGAGTCAAGTAAGCTAGATTTTGAGGGTTAGGTCACAGGCTGAGGAGCCTGGTGTGATCCAGTCTACCTCACATATGTTCTTTAACCTCATCATGATTGTATGATTGAATATGTAATGCGCGCAACACCATATTTTACAGTAGACTAAATAAAAGAGTAGAGAAGCCAAATATTTGTGGACATATCCCAAGTGGGGGTGAACCACGGTAAAACTTGTGTTCTATGTGATGTTTCTTGAATGTTTACTTTTTGTCAATGATTAGTTTATGAATGGATGATTAACTAGATGTACTAGCATGCAAGCATAAGGCTAAGGATGGATGAATCTTAGAAGTACTTAAATCATTAGTAGAATTAATGCATGAAAAAGGAAGAACCACCCCACAAATCCCCACTCATTTCTAGACTGCAAACACCTGAGTATTGCAGTCACCCATAAAGATGTATCAGGTGAGACTGTGTGGTGCACTCTGTGTGCAACCTTTCCTTCTAGTTTGCCAGGAGGGTTGATATTTTTAGAGGGTTTTGTTGGAAACCTGTTGATATCTGAACCTGGGTCAGCCCAAGAAGTGAAATAAATATTAAAACAACAATTTCCTACCATACAAAGCTTCGAATGGACTCATCTTCAACAAAGTTTGATATCCATTTTTATAAGCAAATTCAACCAAATGCAAGTAATCTTCCCACTTAGATAGCTTATCCATCACATACATTCTAAACATGTCTTCAATTATTTGATTAACTCTCTTTGTCTACCCATCTGATTGAAAATGGTATGTTGTGCTAAAGTTCATATTTGTACCAAATCCTTTAAAAAATCCTCTCCATAATTTGAGACAATTTCCTTAGGTTTCCCATGCAACCTAGAAATTTCCCTCATGTAAATTTCTGCAATATTAGCTGCTATATGAGTCATCTTTACAGGAACAAAATGAGCATCCTTTTTCGAATTATCAACAACTACCATTATTGAATCATGTTGCTTTTCTTTCCTAGGCAACTTAGTGATAAAATCAATGGTTACTACTTCCCATTTTTTCTCTGGAATTGGCAATGGTTGTCGCAAACCTGCTGGGTGTCTATGCTCAACCTTCACTCTATGACATTCCATACAATTGACAATGTAATCAACAACATATTTCTTCATTCCCGGCCAAAAGAATTGGCTCCTTACTGCTGCAATTTTTTTTTGGTAACTGAGATGTCCAACATATGAAACATTATGCATTTATTTTAAAAATATATTCCTAAGTTCTCCAAAACTAGGAACATAAATTATGTTCTTATGCATAATTAATCCATCTTCCTTAATCTCATATTCTTTAATTCTCTATTGTACATTTTCGTGTTGTAAACTTTATTTTACTTGTAGGTAATGTTGGTCTATAACAACAACATCTGAAGTTCTCTTCTTCAAATCTGGCTTATGCATACTAATGGTTGTAGAATGCATGAGATGGACTCTTCTGTTGAGTGTATCAATGACACTATTTTATTTTCCTTTGATATGCTTGATATCAAAGTCATATTCACTTAAAATTTCCAACCATCTTGTCTACCTGGAATTCAAGGTTGGTTTTTCAAAAAGATATTTCAGACCACTATGGTCCATTCTTAATTCAAATCTCTTTCCCATCAGATACTTCCTCCACATATTCAATGCATGAACTATGGAAGCATGTTCCAAATCATGCGTGGCATAATTACTCTCATGTTATTTAAGCTTCTTGGACTCATAATTGATGACATAACCATTTTGAGTGAGGAATCCACCAAGCCCTTCCTTGCATGCATCTGTGCATATCACAAAGCTTTCATTTGGGTCAACAATATTTAAAGTAGGTGCACTAGTAAGTAATTCTTTTATAAGGTTAAAATTCTCTTTATACTCTTTTGTCCACTCAAATTTTATTCCATTCTTTTGTAAAGAAGTGATAGGATGAGAAATATTAGAGAATCCTTTTATGAATCTCTGGTAGTATCCAGCTAATCCCATAAGGGATCTAACTTCTGAAACATTTCTTGGTGTTGGCCATCCTTTGATGGCTTCAATATTTTCTAGATCTACTACTATACCTTCCTTTGAGATAATGTGCCCCAAATAATGGATATGTTCTTGATAAAAAAACAAACTTACTTAGCTTGGCATAAAGTTGATTCTCCCTTAGTACTTGCAATACCAATCTCAAGTGATGTTCATTCTCTTCCTCTATCTTAGAATAGATAAGTATTTCATCCAAGAAAACAATGACAAACTTATCCATATAATTTATAAATATGTCATTCATTAAGCACATGAAGACAACTGGTGCATTGGTTAGTCCAAATGGCACCACCACAAATTCATAAGGTCTATACTTGGTTCTAAAGGTTGTCTCACTAATGTCTTCTTCCTTGATCCTCACCTGATGGTATCCCGATCTCAGGTCTATCTTTGAAAATATCTTTGCTCCTCTTAGCTGATCAAATAGGTCATCAATTCTAGGCAGAGGGTATTTTTTCTTCAGAGTGGCTTTATTCAGATGTCTAAAGTCAATACATAGCCTCAATGTTCCATCCTTATTTTTGATAAAGAGTACTAGTGATCCCTAAGGTGAAACACTTGGTCGTATGTACACTTTCTTCAACAATTCCTCCAACTAAATTTGTAGTTATTTTGATTTTGGTGTACTCATTTTGTAAAGATTTTTTGATATAGGGGAAACTCCTGGTACTAAATCAATAAAGACATATATTTCCCTCTTAGGTGGCAATCCAAGTATGTCTTGGAATACATCTTCAAACTCTTTCAATATTGAATAATATTCAAGGTTTGGCCCTTTGGTCCTTTCTGGCTCCTCCACATGAGTTGCATACAATTGACATCCTTTCCTGAAACATCTCTTCAACTGTAAAGCTGAAATATCTCTTAGAGAAATAGGTCTTGGAATTCCTCTCACAGTGCTCTATTTTCCTTCTTCATAAAGACATGTAAATGTTTTGTCATGACAATTTAGAACAACTTGATGTTGGTCCAACCAACCCATCCCTATTAATATATCATAGTATGATCCTAATGGAATTATATTCATATCAGCATTAGTATTCACTCCATTCAGGTTTATGGGACAACTTTTAACAGTCTCATTGATCCTTCTTTCGGTTCCAGTGGCTAGCTATACCAAACTTGATTTTTCAAGATGACTTTTATCCAAATGTGTTATGTTCACTATTTTAGGATCAATGTAGCAATTGATTTCTCCTAAATCAATTAAAATATTAATAGGATGACTAATGATATTACCTTCCACTTCAATCATATTGGATTGGTATTCTGCTTGTCGATCTTCTAAAGCTACATGTATTATTGGAACACTTTTTCCCATATATTCTACTATAGTAACTTCTTGGATGTTGTGCATGTTATTCATTCTTTCTCCTCTATGATGGAAATCCTTGTACATATGGTATTCCTTCCATCCCCAACATTGTATTGGTGGTCTTCCCCTTTTCACAAAAGAAAATATTCTCTCTTGGATTCTTCCTTAGGAATTTGATCTTGCTGATTTTTATTAAGACTATTTCTGTTGAAAGGAGGTTTGGATCCTTTCCTTCTCTGATTATATTTCTCTTTCTTCTTATCCTTCCAAGAATTCTATAGGTATTCTCTTCCATTTCCTTTTTCATATAGGTACTTATCCTTCCCGATGGTCTCTATCAAAGTTATGGGTTCATCATATTGAATCTTTTCTTTATAAAAGCATGGAAATCCACTTAAGAACCTATCTATATTCACCTTCTCATATTTTATAAACCCTACATACTTCATCAATCCCAAGAACTTATTTTCATACTCCTTCATGGTCATGCTTCTTGACATGAGTTCAATGAACTCTTGCATTTTCTTGTCATAGAAATTCTTTGAAAGGTACTCCTAGAAATATCTCTTGAACTATTTCCAAGTGATCTTGTTCTCATTAATGTGTTCAAATTGCTTCAGTTCACCCCACCATATAACAGATTTTCCATGAAAATGGTATGTGGCAATTATGGCTTCAAGATTAGATGAATAGTTGTGCAATTGAAAATATTTCCTGATTCCAATTAACCATGTTTCATCATCATATTCCTTTTCTCTTTCACCATCAAAGGAAGATGGCTTAAGCTTCCTCATCTCTCCTTGCAATATGTCCAATTCATGCCTTCTTCTTTGGTTCCTAAAAGGAGACACTTCTGGACTGCTTATGGAATATTTAGATGCATAAATTTTCTTTGTTGAGTAAGGATGTGAGTCATGTTCATGAGTTCTTCCAATACTTCTTGAATGACCAACTCTTCTATAATTATCTCTTCTTTCATGATGTTTTCCATCTTCCTCTTGTCTTGAACTTGATCCATTCTTTTCCTACCTATGCAACCTATTTAATATTTTCATCACTTGAACATTTATTTGGTTTTGTTCTCTCACCATCTTCTCATTGTCTTCTTTGTAACTATGCATTTCTACCTCCAATCTTCTCACAGTCTCTAATAATGTTGCTTGATCTTCTCTACTTATGTTCCCATTTGAATTTTTTTTTGCATTACTGACACTAATGTTTTGACCTTTGGCTTCTTTCTCATGACTGAAGGCTCCCTCTCCTTCTTCCATGTCCCAAATCTGCATTCTTTTCTTGAACTAATATGTTATATATTAACCCCTAACTCTACAAAATGTGCAAGAAACCATTTTGTTATAATTATGCATATTATGGAAATATGTAAAATTATTCTACAGGTCCATTTTCTTCTTAAGTCATGAAGAATAATATCATATTTCTTCCAATTCTTATAAATCCAAGTTGTTCTTATTTGATCTAGCTTTCCAACAACTATTCTCTTTATCAATTCTGAGTCTTGAGCATAACGTTATGGATGGTCAAAGGAAACAAAGGAAATATCCCTTAACATCTGCAACATAGCTTCAATGCTTAGTATTTGTCCCATCATCCTCTAGATTTAATCTACATTGATCTATCTTTATTAGTTCATCGTGGGTCTAATGCATTCTCTTTTCTTCAAGTCAATATTCTGTGATCTCCACCTTACACTCATACTTAGAATCTTTTGCAAGTTTCCATCATGTTTCTATGAGATATCCCGAGTCATAAGATCTCTCACCTTCCATCCAATCTGTAACTTTTGGTGAATCCTAGTCGTTTGATCTATGACACATGGTGTCTACATGGGCCATTCAATCATCTTATGTACTTAGTCATTTTCCCAATCTCATCGCGGTTTCACAGGTCATGTCCTAATGTAGACAAAGCCCGAGATTCATTCACAAGATAAAATAAACCATGAAAACACATGAAACTGGAAAAATAAATCTATTTTATTCCTTCTCCATCCTAACTATTACAATGGAATTTCAACCCCTTATAACTACTATCTGCTATTTTTGAAAACAACTAATTTTCTAGAAAAACAACTAAATTTAGAAAATTCTCGCATGACTCTAAAACTAACCACTAACTAAGAGATAAATAGAGCCACACTATTTTTCAATTCACTTTTTTGATTAATTTCATAAACTAAGAGATAACTGGTAATTGAAAAATTAAAAATTCCCGTAAAAACACTAAAACCCCAATTTGAGGCCTTATATGAAGGAATTTGGTGCCATAAAAGTGTTGAAACGATGTTCGATTGGATAAATTTGATTAGAACGACAGTGAAATATTCAAGACACAAATCCCTGTAAGATTTCGGCCCAAATGGATAACCAAGTCAAAATTTATGACCCTCAGAAAATCCTCGAAACATCCCTGCATCATCGAGTCCCCTTCTCTTATCTAAGACCCCATTCAGCCGACCAAATCTTGGTACTTAGTCGATTTTCAAGATTTCATCATGGGTCCATGGAGCATCTCCACTCTATCTATTCTTCTCAAAACTTAGTCATTTCTTCGAGACATCACCATTCGACATTTCTTCATACTTAGCCATTTTCTCAACATCTTACTGTGGGTTCACGAGTCTACCAAATTTCTTTCTATACCCCCGATTCTTTGTCATGCTTCCACCTCCATGATACATTGGTAATCAACCAATTTTAATATCTTTTCATGGGTCCATGGGTCTATGGGGCTACCACACTTCTTCCATACCTCTGATTCTCCGTTGTGTTCACCACCTTCTTGACATCTTGGGACTTAGCTGACTTTCCATATCTTTCCGCAGGTTTGTGGGACCATGGGTCTACAACCCTTCTTCACATACCCCTGATTCTCTTTCATTATCATCACCTCCATGATGTATTGGGACTCAACCAATTTCAATATCTTCATGTGCATACGTTGCAGTCGAGGTGTCCTCCACGTGGGCTTCTATTGATGTGGAACTCATCTAAAATTACATGTGGCGCTGATGAGGTTTCTATCATGGTGATGACGTGGTTGGGATGGCCCACTGACATCACCCCCCCACCAATATTTGATCTCAATTGTTGATCTCTAGAGATCAACAACTAATATCTATCTGAATTTGTATTCACTGTTCTTTTCCACAAAAGTTCATTCCTTACGCGGGGTTCCACATTCACATGTTTTTGTTTAAACCAAGTAACTCTACATTTTATTTATAAACTCTTTGTATTCCTTTCCATTTACGAATGTGGGATATATATCTATATATACACAATTTCCATTCACGTCATCTTTTGTAATATTGATTCTGTAGAAGGTATTCACGACCCGTGCTATAAATTATGACTCTCTCTCTGGTCCATATAGGTCTAGTGTTGAAACCAAGGCTCTAATACCACTCTGTCACACTGGGTCACGCCACACCGATCATCCAACCTCTTCCATGAATGAATGAATATAAAATCTTGGTACTCTATTCATTTATTAAAATTTTTATGAATCCATCACCAGTAAAATCCAAGAGAATTACTCCAATCTTTATTATTAAGCACCCAACCAATGATAGGCCGAGTCACAAAAATAAAAAGACTCCTCTCAATTCTTGAGGTTTATCTATGATAATATTTAATAGATCAAGAAGCATGCAATAATAAAATACAATTCATGCATTAACCAAGAAACAATCAAATTTTAAAAGAAAGATATATTGTGCCATGCACAACCATAACCAACAAGCATGCACACTAAAGAATCATACAGTAGATATGATAATCAATATACAACGAAATTAAAGATATAACCAAAGAAACACATAGCACAGAGAGAGAGCTTATCTTAAAGATAAAAATCACCAACTGGCAGTAGACCAAGGATGTTCCACCCAACCATAGACACTTTTGTTCAAATTCTTAATAGTAGGTCACCCCCAAGCTAGGGCTATGAATCCACAAGGGCAAGTTCCAGGGCAACACTCAGCTTCCCAAACCAGTCAGAACTTAAGCTCTCACAGGTTTCTTAGCACACAAATTAATCCAAAGTACACCAGTCCTCTTCTTTCCAGTCTACACAACCCAAGAGCATGGACCCCTTCTCTGCCACATAGTCCCTCAAGTTGTCCATCTCCTTCCATGGCTCTAATGATTTTGGATAAGAATCTCCATGCTAGGACTAAGTATTTGCAACTATGATCAAGTATAATTCATGCTGATTCCTCTCAAGCATACATGAATTACTCTATGGCTGGAATACACTAACAAATTTATACAACCATAAACCATGGCTTCATTCCTATACTGCCATGAATTATAATGTAATGGTATAAATGTGAATTAGGTTGGTGAGTTGATGTATTGAGGAAAAGAGCCCATAGAGATTTAATGTGGTAGGGGGTGAATTGTATATTATGTGCATTGATTTATTAATAAAAATAATAAAAATAGTAATCCATGTCTATGATACGAAAGATATGAATAACGATGGGGGGCTATGATTACACAAGAGAGAGGGTTCCAAGAGGGAATTATTAATGCATAGAAGGTGTTGATTGGTTTTCAAATCATCTTACACATGGTCCCATTCCTCCTTGCGAACACAATCTTTTAAAATAAAACATTTCTCGAGAGGGGAATATTCCTTGATATTGTTTCCTTCGGAGTTGTAAAATAAAGAAACCTACCCTCTTCGATGACAAAGCACTCTAATAATCCTTATCATATAGCTTGTTGTCGAAGTCCAATCTATAGCGTATTCTTTCTCTCCCATGAAAACCTTATCGATAACATAATTAAATAATATAATGGGCCTATATGGTGGGTTTTCCCTCTCAGCACACTTCCCAATGAAAAAGGGAGTATTCTTCGATACCCTCCCATCGGAAAGAAGGGTAATCATGAAATCGATATATCTCTGATCACATATATTTCTAATAACACACTCAGAGTTATTCAAGTCCAATTGCTAATTGCTACACCTCCAATACACTAGTTTGAGCAATATGTACCTCTTAATTGCACTAATGACAAAGTGATGTTTCTCTTGTAAATGAGTTTTCATACACTGAACATTAATTTTGCAAGTTAGGGTAAATTTGTGTCTCCATAATACCTTCAAAAATCTACTTAACCCTTTATCCGCTTCAGTGAATTTGTTAAAAAAATCTACTCTGTGTACTCTGATCATGAAATAGCTCTAAGTCTTAACCCTGTTTCAAAAGTGACATGTATGCTGATGTTTTAATTTTTCTATTATTGTATTGTTATATATTTTAAATGGTCTTATGTGTTTTTTACTAGTTACATGACACAACAAAGTTTCCATGACATGCTCAAACACCAAAGAAGCAAGAAATCATGTAGCGCCTGCCCCAGCTCCTATGTATGCACCTGCAACAAACACATGGGAAGTTTTGGTGACAGATACCAATTACCATACTGTATAATACCATTTCTCCAGGTACAATGAAATATAAAAAAAATTCAACACTGGGGATTTCACCCCAGAAGATGAAAGTTTCAAAGTTTATCAAAATATCCAGGAAAATGGTATTCACCATGTGGCTTCTCGTCTAGCACGCAAATTTTAACCTTGTACAATATTTTAATGCAAACAAATTTTCAATAAAAGAACATAAAATATACAATGGAAAATACACACATTACACAAAGTTTTTTCCCCTGAAAACTCAAACTGGGAAAACCAACATATTCTATATTCATTCATTATGATACATTGTTTACAATACAATATACATATAGGAGGCAACGACATCCAAAACCCTAACAAAATGAATTGGATTAGTTAACAACCCTAATTCTTTAACTGGAAATAGAAAACCATCGACAAAAGCCATGTGCTGAAAAACCACCCAACAATGGACATGAAAATTGAGGCGACACAAAAAACAAGGCAAAAAATGTGACACATTTCCCGAGGAAAACAAATTTCTCAGGGGCACTGCCCTCGAAACCCCACGCACCCAATGAAATTTATAAAACACTAGAGATAGTCATGCAAAGAATATAACACATACCCAACATTCCCCCACTTGTTGTTTTCTTTGCATACAGGGGGTTACAAGGTTACATAGTCAACAATCGAGGACAATAATGCCCATAGATCCTCTACACCAAGAGAACTTCTCAGTGCTCACCGATTTTGTTAATGAATTTGAAACATTCTTCAAAGTTTCCATCTTCATCAACAACACTTTCTTTTCTTCAACCATGTCTCTCACAATGTGATATTGCATATCAATATGCTTTGTCTTTGAATGATAAGTCAGGTTCTTTGCCAAGAAAATTGCACTCTAACTATCACAATCTATCCTTACATCTTGTTGTACCAACCCAATACATGAACACAATCTTTGTAACCATACCGCTTCCTTACTTGCATGAGTGGCTACCATGTATTCAACTTCTATAGTTGAAAGTGCCACTACATCATGTCTTCTTCTCATCCAACTGATTTCTCCTCCAAACAGGTTAAACACATACCCACTTGTAGATCTCATACAATATAGATCTCCAACCCAATCTACATCCACAAAGCATGTATGTCCAACAATCTGTCCAATCCTAGTCTTCCTTGGTAGCACAATCCATTGCTAGCAGTGCCACGCAAATACCTGAAAACCCTTTTTACTGCCATCCAATGCTCCTTCCCTGGTTTTGACATATACTTGCTCAAAACTCCCACTTCATGTGCAATGTACGGTCTAGTATAGACCGTTACATACATCAAACTACCAACTGCACTCACATATGGAACACGAGACATGTCCTCATCCTCTTCCTATATCTTGGGGTACTAATCCACAGATAACTTTACAACAACAGGAATAAGGACCTTGACTGGTTTACATTCCTACATATTAAACCTCTACAATATTTTCTCAACATATTTTCTATGATTTAACTAGAGTTTCCTCTTTTTCCGATCTCTTTTAATTTTCATGCCCAAAATGAAATTTGCATCACCGAGATCCTTCATGTCAAATTTAGAGGACAACTCAGTATTCACATCCTGGATAATCTCCTTGTTGTTTCCTATCAGTAACATGTCATCCACATACAAGACCAAATAAATCAAATGATCACCAATTAATTTAAAATACACATAGTGATCCTCTTTGCTTCTTGTGAAGCCAAGTCCCAACATATAAGTATTAGATTTTTGATACCACATCCTTGGTGATTGTTTTAAACCATACATGGACTTTTTCAGCTTGCATACTAGCTCCTTCTTTCCCTTCACAACAAAGACTTCAGGTTGCTTCATATAGATTTATTCTTCTAGATCCCCATGTAGGAATGTTGTCTTCACATCCATATGTTCTACTTCAAAATTAAATGTAATAACAACAGATAACATAAATCATATAGAAGTTAACTTGGAAACAGGAGAAAAAATATCACCAAAATCAATTCCCTCAACCCGGGAATAACCCTTTTCTACTAACCCATTTTCTATTAACCCATTTGTATTTCTCCACTTTTCCTTTTTCATTCATCTTCTTTTTAAATACCCATTTGCTGACAATGGGATTTGTTCTAGTCAACAACTCCACTAGATCCCAAGCCTCATTCTTATCCAAGGTTTCCATTTCTTCATCCATGGCCTTTTTCCAGAGTTTCCCATCCTCCGAATCCACTGCTTCCCTAACAGTTCTAGGATCATCATCAATAATAGACAAAACAAAATTTGAGTGGAAATTAGATGGAGTATACCTTTCTCGTATCCTTATTTCTCGCACCGATCTCCTCAATACTGGAGTATGAGGATCTTCTTCTTCTGATTCGTTCTTTTGTAGAGTCTGATTCATCATCCTTTGGCTCAAAATCTATTTTCTCTGGTTCTCCCTTACTTGGTAGGACTTCATGTTTAATATCATCATTCATTTCTCTAAATACCACATCTTGTCTATACACAACCTTCTTAGTTTCTGGGTTCCAAATCTTATAACATTTGAGACCATATTTATACCCAATAAAGATACACTTTTCAACCTTCTTATCTAGCTTACTCTTGTTTTCCTTTGGAACATGAAAATAGGCCTCAAATCCAAATACCTTGAGATGTGTGAGAGAAGGTTTCTTACCATCCATACCTCTTGTGGAGTCTTGTCATCCAGTGTTGATGAGGGTGATCTGTTGACCAGGTAACATGCAATATCCACTGCCTCTGCCTAGAATTCTTTCCCTAACCTGACACCACTGAGCAAGAACCTTGATTTTTCCTTTAGCTTCCTGTTCATCCTTTCTAAAACTCCATTCTGCTGAGGTGTATATGGAGTAGTATTCTGCCTTTCTATACCACACTTCTTATAGAATTATTAAAATTCATTCCCACATAACTCTTTGCCATTATCTGTCCTCAACACCTTAATTCTTTTTTCTATTTGATTCTCAACAAGAGCCTTAAACTATTTAAACCCATCAAAGACTTCAGATTTCTTCATAAGGAAATATATCCAAGTATTAATGGAGAAGTAATCTATAAATGATACATACTACACATATTTTCCCAATGATGGAACCGACACATGTCCAAACACATCATTGTGAACTAGATGTAAAATTCCTTCTTCCCTCATTGCACTAGAGGGGAATCTTACCCGATTCTGCTTCCCATATAGAGGTACATTTCTTGGAAGCTCGCAGGGATCATGCCATTCCCCAGTATTAGCCAATGTTAGCACCAATATTGTTTTTAGTGCCTGGCCATCATCCCACATATCCAAGGGTCGGTTTCAAAAGGAATCTTTATCATTTCTTATCTTCATTTCCATTTTCAACTGAGCGCTACCAAATTGAATGTGCGTTGAAAAATTGATTATGCATGGAAAAATTGATTGTGCACTGCAAAATCACTATGCGTTGCAAACTCACTGTGCACTGCAAACTCAACTGTGCGCTACAAACTTCACTATGCGTTGCAAACTCAACTATGCGTTGCAAACTCAACTATGCATTGCAAACTTCACTGTGCGTTGCAAACTAAACTGTGCGTTGTAAACTCAACTTTGCACTGTAAAATTCATTGTTCACTGCAAACTCAACTGTGTGCTGCAAACTTCATTGTGACTTGCAAACTCAACTGTGCACTGTAAACTCAACTGTGCGTTGCAAACTTCATTGTGCGTTGCAAACTTGACTGTGCGCTGCCAACTTAATCGTATTTTCATCATAAAGTTTAAATGTCGATATGGGTTCTTATAAAAAATTTTGTGGAGATGAATAATTATATTATTGAGTTTCTAACCAAAACTCAGCATGACCCAGTTCTTCGTTTGGGAGAAAAGTTGAACTCATCACCTACAGGAAAGTTTGCAACGAATCCTGAAATTGCACTGCAAACTATAACAGTCTGATAAATCTGAGTTGTAGGAGGGATTCTACCTATCTTAGGACGTTCAAATGGGTTCTCAAAGATCAATTATACACCAAGGGACACTTGTACCTAATATTTAGCTCCATTAAATATCCATGCAATGAGATGGATGAGGTTGCATTTATTCTAAAAGACAGTTTCCAGGAATCAAGGAATTAGTTGGATTTTATGTTTCCCACATATCTCTAAGACATAGAATCCAATGCATGGAGTATGATGTGACCTCCTAGATATATTATTGATGTAATTTTCAATTTAATGAGGGAGAGGACTCCAAAAATGGAGCTTGAGTTAGAATAGGGGAGAGGTAGTTTAGCTGCGTATGTTGATTTGTAAGCCCACTGGGCATATCAGAATGTAATATTTCTACCATTAGAGATTCATGAGAGTTGCTACTATCAGATTGTGTTTTATTTTTTTTCCATTTTCCATTTTCATCTTGCTTGAATGAATTTAAGACATTGAGGATCAATGGTTGTTCATGGGTAGGATATTCATGAGCTGCAAAGGATTTGCAGTTATTGCCTTCTTTCATGATTTTTGTTCAAGTATTCTTTTTATTCATTTTGCAAAGAGGGTCATTTATTGATGAATATTTCTTCTTAGTGTTATCTACTTAATTCTTATGTTCATCATTATATAGCCCTTTTGTATGGTAGGCATCTTGATTGCCTTTGATCTGTAGAATTTTATGACTCCATGCCCAATGGAATGTCTCTACAGAAAGTTTGTTGCTCTCTTTCTTGTTCTTTCTTGCTAATCCACCAACCATAAAATTAATTTAATTATTGAAATTTTGATGGGTATTAGGCTTGCTCTTAAAGTAGTCTAAGAACAAATTCTAGTGCTAACATAGTCCACCATATGGATAGGGTAACAAATCCCAAAATCTTGAAAGCACCGCCTCTCATGGAGGTAAAGGTACTAGCAAGACCCCCATATACGAATGGAACCACAAAAATATATCTGATGCTAAGAAGGTATTAGAGGGATATCTCTACAACCAACTTTGCATGACCTCATGCTTAACTCCGGTGTGAGCGGAGCCTCCTGATGTTACGAATTACACAATGGGTTTCACCACTCCCTAGTTAGACACATATGTTTAGTTTAATAGCCTTGGAGAAGTTTACTCAATAAATCATATTCCAAGGCCCTATATCCTATGCTTGTTTGTGTACCCTGAGAAATAAAAATCGTTTCTAATCAATTTTAGTTAATCAACGTTACTTTTAATGGATTTTTTTTACTCAAGAGGTGTGGTCATGAAATTGATGATATTATGACTCAACATATAAAAGAAACGAATATAAAAATACTGTTAAGTCCTAATCTTAAATTCTCAAGAGATGGTAGGATTTTAAATGCAACTTTCAATGCAATTTCTACAATCTCAATAAATTTCAATCTTTCCACATGTGTCAAGATCAATACTAAGTAATCAAAAGAGTAAATTCCATAATGCAAAATGAGCATTTTTTTTTTTTGTATTTTCGATATAAAGAAAAGAAAATGCAAGGACAAAATAACAACTTCACATATAGACCCCACTGCAAGCAAAAAGGGACAAGCCAAGCAGGATACCAAGAAGAAAATACTCATACCAATGTGCAAGGACAACCAATGAAAAGATGATAAGAAAGAATATCGCTCAAAAATTCAATAATAAGAAGGTTTCATATCACTATGTAAGCACTTAACAGTTAGGACAGAGACCCAAGAAGACTCAGCAACCAACCAAACTCACCCAACAAACACCAAAATCAACTAGTAAGCCTAAAGAGTTGATGTACATGTCTGTTTGAGAAAAAATCATATATGTACGCACCCTATAGAAAGACAGCTCACGCATGTACGCATCTGTCAAGGGAAAAACTGTGTATATATAGTAAAACATCACCAGGGAAATGATTAAGCCAAGAAACTTAGATGAAAATTAAAAATAGGTTGTCAAGAAATCATGCGACAAGGAAACTCAAGCTAACAGAGAGAAATTCAAGGAGAAAAACACTCCAAACCCCAAATAGAAGATCAATTCCATAGTATGGTCTCCAATTTTTCTACGAGGAAAATCTCTCTATGGCATGGGGTAAACCAAAACAGATGAAATGACAAGCAAAAATCTACTCTAATCCCAAGTATGCTATATAAATGAAATTCTAAAAAGACAAGGTCAAGAGCCTACCTCTCCCGGACATTTGATTAAGACCACCATTGAGCACGCAACTCAAAGCTTTATACCTACCAGTTGTCCTCAACAACCAAGATATGCAAGAATATGGTGATAATATATAATGTTAGCATATAGATTAGTATAATCCATTAACATTCATGAAAAATATGCCCATGGAATAATAATTCAAATATTTTCAAGATATCAACTGGACAAGAAAAGTGTATTTATATCAAAATAATCAGCAGAAGTATGTAGGCGACAAACTTCTGTAACGACACTTATCAGAACCAATACACTAAGTCCCTCCAGCCGTGCCTCCATCGCTTCAATCCTCCACCAAAGGGAAGCTCAAATGAAGGATATAATGAGGTTCTCCATCACAAAGAAGGAAGAGCTTGGGCACTGACCAATGAGTTCAAACTTTCGAGGATAAAGGGATGCAAACTCAATGTGAAGTGAAATTTCTCCAGAGTATCTTTGCTCTCAAAAGTTTAATTATCGCCTCTCCAAGGCTTGGATATGGCTCAATTTATAGCCTTCAAATGTAACTTAAGGGCCAATTCGGAGCGTTTCCAGTATATGGAAGGTCAAGGTCGGAGCGTTTCCAGTATATGGAAGGTCAAGGATCATGGATCTCATGACATGACATGGAAACCCGACATAATTTTTTATTTTGAGCACCAAACACGATGTACATAGGATGTAGTGGAGCAACCTATGTATATGCTTGTTGTCTAACTGGTAGGTCATGTATATGTGGAAAAATGTTCTCTTTTGGCTCTGGAAGGTATAAAAGGGGACTTCAGGTCTGCATAGGGAAATGGAAAGGCCATCGAGGCAAGTTGCATGGCATGAGGCCAAATTTGCTATAACAGTAAGAATAGTTAATGAGTTCAGGTTGTTGATTTACGGGTAGGGTTTAATGAGAATGACAACTTCTATAATTTGTTCAAGTAATAAACTACATGTTGACTCAATCACACACAAAACTATTCGATCATATTAAAATATACATATTTTAAGGGATATGTATTGTATACAAAAATTCTACACTCACACTAGATCATAATTAAAGGTTTGTATTGTAATTAAAGTTTGTATTATAGAAGAAGTTAACCATTAAAATCCTCACTGACGAGGATCTATATCCAAGTGTAAGTAGAGAAATTTAGGTGTGATAAGGTGAATTGAAATATATTGTCAATTGAATACTTCCGATTACATATATACTAAATATCTTGAGATATTTAACTATTATACTTGATATAATCTTCACCTTTGTTGTATTTAAGTGTAATGGAATTATAGATGTGAATAAAAATGA